>VDFB02206798.1:0-23557 GCA_007258455.2 Sequoia sempervirens | reverse complement strand
GCATGTAGCAATTGACTGGAATATCGTAGAACCTTCATTTTTTTTTAAATGTAGACTGGTCTCTTATTTATCTATAACTAAGGTTTGGAGGCGTGACTCATCATGCAACTCACCACATCGGAAGATCTTTTGAGAAGTGTCTAAAATTTCACTTTCGAAAGGTTCGACCAAAACTTAATCATGGAACCCCCAATAGTTCAACCAAAAAAATATCATTTATTGCTTGTAGAATATGATGTATTTTATTAAATTAAAATTAATATACAACCTAAGTGGACCAAATACTTATTGATAACCATAAATATTTGATATCTCTACCTTTTATATTCAACACATATGGACTAATAGTTGAACACAAAAAATCTATTTGTTGTTATAAAAACAACACAATGATTTAAAATGCAACTTATATTGAACAAAAATGGACCAATAGTTGAACACTAATTTTTTTTGAAAATCCTTCAAATTTAATGGGAAAATACATGTTATTTATTGTGCTCACCTTTTATATTTGTGATAGGACAAACTATTAATATAAAATTATCCAGTGCTAGTACTAATGGAACTTCAAATTTTGTTTCTAATGTTTCACCAATGCCCTGACTTATGTCACTGGTCTTTCATGGTGTTGGAAAATTTGTTAGGGCTGGGGTTTTAGCTTTGTCTTCATCTTAAACCCTTGTGTTTACCTAATTCCTTGGTCGGGATCTATTTCGCCGTTACCTTTTTTGAAGGGTTTTAAAAACATCTTATGCCCCATTGTTCCATCTAGGCCTGGTCCCTTTGGTATTAATATTTTATTTCCTCCATGGGTTTTATTTTCCTAAGTCCTGGTTGGCCCTGTTCTGAACGGTTTTAAAAAAACTTATGTTGTTGTTTTCCATCAGCCTAGTAATGTCCCCTTACCCTTTAATGAATGTTTTATTTTTCAAAAGGATGAAATTCGCACTACCGTCGATCAAAATGCATTCAATATCAACGGTTGCCCACCATCCCATGATTGGGAATTGTAGGATGGCGATATCACAGGCGGGCGACACGTGTCCCATCTGGGGGATCAACTTTGTGCGACTGTTCATCAACTGTCCTTTGATCTGAGTCGTTCCTCGCCATCCCGCGATGGTGCTTTGGTTGATTGTGAAATCACGGGTGGGTGCCATGTGGACTATACAAGGTGGTGCTCGAGGAAATTTTTGTGCGATATATTTTAAATGTTTCATTGCTTCCAAAGAAAAAAATTTAAAATGAAATATTTGACAAGGCCGGGGGGAAATTCATTAAAAATGAGCAAAAGCGGAGAAATTAGGGCAACTAGTCAAGTCAGGAGCAAGCTACGCAACATACAAAATGGTATACCCATACAGCCTGCCTTCCGTGCAGAAAATAACCTAATTTGTAACCCTCACATTTTTTATTTTTGAGCCCACATACAACGGTTAAAATTTTATATATGTTTTGTTTAATATATTTAAAAATATTTTATAAATTATTTATAAAATATTTATAATATAAAATATTTTTTTAATATATTAAACAAATATATATAAACTCTTTAATATTTTTTATTAGTGATTTTAATGGTATAATAAGAAAAAATCATATTTTGATAGTTGAA
This sequence comes from Sequoia sempervirens, assembly GCA_007258455.2. Lineage (NCBI taxonomy): Eukaryota > Viridiplantae > Streptophyta > Pinopsida > Cupressales > Cupressaceae > Sequoia > Sequoia sempervirens. The sequence goes on along the minus strand of VDFB02206798.1, from coordinate 21,942 downwards.
TACATTCAAAATATTTCTAATATATTTCTAATTTAAAAAATATATTGTTTAATTTTTTAAATAAATATATTTTTTTCAAAAATATATTTTTATTTTTAAAAAAATATATTATACATACAAAATTACATAATCAATAATAGATAATAGATTTTGGTGAATATATCTAGGTATGTTAATACAATACACTAAAAAGTACATGCATTATAGCCAGCGCCTGGGTGGGCTCCCCCTACCTCCTTTCCTTTCTATCCCCGCACTGATGTGCTAGGAGAGCCAGCTAGGAGTTGAGGTGGTGAAAAGGAAGGGGCTATGGGGGACGTAGGTGGGTGTGACTAGGAGGCTGGTCATGTGATGGAGGCGGAAATTTTCTTCACAGAGCTCGAGGATGTTGTAGGCATCATTCCCTAAAGGCAGTTTCATGTAGATTAAACTTGGCACGTGTGGAGGGAAGTCATTTGGGTCCCATAGGCTTCTTTGGCCTCGTGGAAATCATTAAATTTTTTCATTTCATTCCATTTCATATCAATTGGTGGCAACTTTAGTGGCAGACATTTGCAGCATAATTTATTTGTTCTGACGGTGGCGTTCATGGCGAAGCGATCTCTCTTTGTCATTGAAGTCTCCGTGGATGGCCTGGCGAAGTTTGGTGCGGACACGCCAATCTCTCTGAAATCTTCGGCTAGACAAGCCTCCTTTAGAGAAGTTAAAGACCAATGACTCAAGCAGATTCTCTTAAACAAGGACCCGTTAGTTCTGGTGGCGAGCAAAATGATCCTGGGAGCTGGTCATTTGGCTAACAAGGAGTTCGGCAGGGACAATCTACACATCTCCTCCTGGTTTTTGGCATCTCTTATGGACAACGGTGAGTCCAAGGCCGTGGCTAAACTGTTGTTGGTTAAGATGTTTTGCAAGGATCTGGTGGGAGGGGTAAATGAAGTGTTGAGTTTTGTGGTGGAGGGCAGAGGCATCCCAAGATCAAGTGACTTTGCAGCTATTTGAGGTTCAGACGAGGCCATAAAGCTTTTCTCGTTCCTTCTTGACTTGAGTGGTCCGGCGTTGAGCAGACACATAATGGTGGCGGTGGTGGCCATGGAATTCCTAAAGAAATTCTTCGGCCTGATGGCTGTGGGTGATGTCGAGTGGGTAGAAGTATTTGAAGATTTTTCTGTTTTAAATAATTTCCTGTGAATGCCTTGTATATTTGTTGGTTCTAATAGTTTTTAGAGTTTATCTCTATGGTCCAATGGCATCTTTAAGTCCCGGAGTTCATAAATTTGATCTCTAATGGCTAGTTTGGGAGTTTTGGGTGACTGGGGATTCGTATGTTTAGGGTCGGGGCCAAACCCTTATGGCATTTTGGGTTGGTAGTTGGCTTGGATGGTGGGGTGGTGGTTTCTGGATGGAGGGGTATCCCTGTCTTTGGCTGGTTGGGTCTCATTTTGACCATCTTTATGGTGGTTTTTGGTAGTGGTGGTTGGGATGGGTTTGTTGGTAATCAATGGCAGAAGCTTTCTTGCATTTGCAGATGGTTGTACCTTTTTTAATCTAATATATAAATCAATCTTGTGAATCAAAAAAATAAATCAATTTTTAATCAATTTTTTAGTTTAAATTCTATAAAATATTCAATTAATTAGTTGTATTGTTTGTTAATTGTTTAAATTATGATATAATTGGTTTTTATTTTACAATTATAAATAAGGTTTTTATTTTAGGTAATGCATAAACAATAATGTGATCATCTTAGATCTAAAACATAAATCAAAAGGTATAGATATATAATTTTCAAAATTACATCTATATTTGATCTTTAATAAAAACATAAACTAATATAATTTAATTAACCGCAATCTAAATCCCAACCCTACTATTAACCCCAATCTTAAGCCTAACAATAACCCTAAGTGAACATTTATCCTATGTAATGTCCCCTTTTTCATGAGCGATGGAGTTTAGAGGAATTAGCCTATTCCTGATCCTCGTAGGCTAATGGAGCTTGATAAGAGGGTCGTTTGGCAGAGACCCAGTTGATTGGTTGGCCCGTTTCATGATTCAGTCTACAAATGGAGGTGTTCTAATGATTTCTTGATATGTTTCTATTTTTAGAAACCTCATGTTATAAAGTAATGTTATGTTTGCACTTTATGTTATGAATAATTATTTTATTATAAAGTGCAAAATAATAAAATAAAATATTATAATATTTCTTCTAGAAGGTGACTTGGGAAAGTTCTAGAAGGAGGCCAACCTCTTGAGGAAAAAGTATAAATAGACATCATGGGCTTCATTCTCATCATCTAGATTTGTTGTTGATGTTGATGTTTGTTGGTTGTGGAGCCTAGGGTTTCTACAGTTGTCTTTGGCCATTGAGAACGGAAACTCTCAATTGGTACACAATTTTGAGGGTGTGAAATATCACTTGAATTATTGCAAAGTTGAGGAAGTTGCTTCAGACTTTCTACTTGCACTTCAAAGCAAAATTTTATGGCCTTTGGCCAAATTTTAGTTGTATCGATTTGAAGAAATCTATTGGTGAAATTTGGAGACATTTTGATGTTTTCTTCATTCCTTTGATGGTCGATTTGTATCATGTTAATTCAGATTATTATATCAGATATTCTAGAATTCTGACATTTACTTCAGACTTCATTAGTTTGCATTTTTCATGCTAAAGTATTGCATGATATGACTTGGAGTTCAATTGGAGGCATTTGTGGATCAGGACTTCATTATTCAAGATTTTTATTTCATCAAGTTTTCTATTCAAGGTTCAATCTGCATTTATCAACTCTAATATATTAATTACAGTCATCATACCAGCCATTTGGAAGGCCACGACTTTGATTATGAGGGTCCCATCTTGCAATGGTTTATTCTTCTAAGCAGGGCGCTCAACTCTTGGCTCCAAGAAAATCATTCTTGAAGATTTGTGGAGTGCTGAAAGACTGCCAATTAATTTATATCAGCAATCTTTCCAAGAACAGAGGCGAATTCCAAAATTCTGATGCATTATTTCAGTCAATATTAGTTTGCATATTGTGCCACAATTTTTCTTATTCCCCTCATATTCAGCATCGAATTGACAAGGAATCTTCAGCACTTCATATCAAAGTCTTTAGTAAAGTAATGACATGCATTCGAAGGAGATTTGTGGCCTTATAAAATTTAACCAAAGGTCTGATATAAATAGGGGCGATTTTGCAGCTAGGCGGTGAAATAAAATCAAAGAAAATTCATAAGGCATTGTTAGGCATCTATGAGGAAGGGTGCTGCAACATTGAAGGCAAATCCATCTTGTATAAGGAGAATCAAATATTTGTTTGTTGACAACCATCACTTCCAGGTTCTCTTGTTGATGATTTGTATTACATTAGTTTTTAGCTCTCATGTTAGTTTACAATGCTGACTTAATCAACATTCATTAGCATTTTGATTTGGAGTAGTTGCATCTTCATTTGTAAGCCAAGAACTTGTTTGATGTAGATGAACATTGAAGTCAGATAGAATTGATAGTGTTGCAGTTGTAGAAGATTATTTTGCATATCAGATTTAGTATTGCAATGGCAATATGAGTTGTAAGCCAAGAGTCTTGGCACTTGCATTATCATCATTGTAGGAGGATTTCATTTTCAATGATATATCATTTGTTGGGAATTATCTATTGTTGTATTGAGCATTTAAAGTTGATATAAAGATGTATGCCAATTGTTTGTCATAATGTCAATTGGCTGAAATGTTATATCAGTCATATGACCCTTGTATGCAAAGTGTTTGATGAAATTTCCAAGGCCAAATTTCAGAAGTTTTCAATCAGATTTGAGTAGGGTCATTACATCCTAATTGAACCTTAACCCTGATTTATCCCAAACCCTAACCTTAACCCTAACCCTAATTGAACCCTAACCCTAATTAAACTCTAGCCCTGATTGAAATCTAACCCTAATTAAAGTCTAGCCCTAAATGAACCCGAACCCTATCCTAAACCCTATTTGTTCCTAACCCTAGTATCTCACAAATACAGGATCGAGACCTTGCCAACTCTGGTAAACCTTATTGGATAGTGATAAAAGCTACCTTATCTTTCATTAAGGTAGAAATTTTTTGTTATACAACATGCCCCTTGAAAATTGGAGATAGGCACTACAAAAAGAATGTAAACATTAATGAAAATGGTCAGTGGTATTGTGGAAGATGTGATAAAAATTTCCCTGAATGTGATTATTAATATATACTTCAATGCAAAGTACAAGATCATACTTCATTCACTTGGATTACAAATTTTGAAGAAGTGGCAAAAGAAATTATGGGTGTTACAACAAAAGAATTGAACATTTTGAAGCATGAAAAACAAGATGATGTTAAGTTTTCACACATTATACAAAAGGTCCTTTTCAACAGATACATATTTAAACTTCAGTGAAAAAAGAGACTTATAATGATGAACAAAGGATTAAATGCATTGTCATAAAAACAACAAAGTTTGATTATTCATCTAAGAGAAAATCTTTATTAGACTCAATTGTGAAGCTATAGGTTTCATAACATTCAAATTCTTGAATGTATATAATGTTAACAATGTATTCAAACATTTGAAAAAAAAAATAGTGGATATATCTAAGTTAGTTAATGCCATTTTGTCATGATATACTTATTTGATGCTGTCAATACTAAATCTAATGATTGATGAACATTTCTGCTTTTAAATTTATTGTTCTTGGTTTATTGTTGTTATAGACAAGTTGGTATGATTTCAAATTTCAATGTGTACCCTTATATATGGGAATTGAGATAAACAATGACACAAACAATAATGAAATCAAATTGATTGCTTTCCAAATTCATATTCATGAAAATGTAAGCATTTTTTCAAGTCAATAGGCATCTTGATAAAGATAACTCTGGCATGTTTTACATATATTATTAATTAATATAGGTATGCTAGTTAATTAAATTATTAACTATATTTTATTTGTATTATATATTGAATTGTTAAAAGATGTAAAAATCTTAATACTAAATAATAGGAAAATGGTTAAAAAATTACATATTTTTCAAAAATAAAATATAGTGTGTAATATAAAATTCAAATTATATAATTCTTATAATATTTATATTATTATTTATTGAATATTTTATAAATTTAAACTAAAAAATTAGCCTCCCCCTCTCGCTCTCCCTCCTCTCCTCTCTACATATGTCTCCCTCTTCCCCATCTTCTATCTCTCCTCTACATATCTCTCTCCTTTCTCCCTCCCACTCTCTATCTCTCCCCATCTTTCCTTGATCTCTTGCTCCCTCCCTATACCCATATCTATCTTCATATCTCAACCTATTTGTCTGTTATCTTCCCATATATCTCTATCTATGTCTTTCTCTTCCCATTTATCTATCTCTCCTTCTCTCTTTCTCTCTCTCTCTATCTCCCCCTATTTCCTATCTCCCTCTCCATCTCTATTTGTCTTTCTCTACTTATCTCTCTCTCTCTCTCTCTCTCCCCCCTCTCTCTATATCTCCTTATATCTCTATCTTGCCATCTCTCTCTCTCTCTATATATATATATCCCCCTCTATCTCCTATCTCTCTATATATTTATTTCTCCCTCTATCTCTCTCTATATCTCTCTCTATTTTTATCCCTTTTCCTCTCTCATTCTATATTCATCTCTACCTATATCTATACCTCCTAGAGAGATACAAAGGTGAAGCATTGGACCTTCCTAAAGATCCACCAATCTCAACACTACTCCCAACTATTTTGAGCATTTAAGTACATATTGTATGCTAGATTAGGAGGCATGTGTCAAAGCTCATATTTATTGATGCAAAATTTGTCCAAATTCATAAATTTGATGTAGAGTTAGTTATAGTTTTGTACAAAATTTCAAATGCCACATAGAGCAAAGATATTCCAGTTTTTTATATCATGTCATCAAATTTGGCACTTCATCAAGATTTGTATCTTCATCAACATTAACAAAAGCAAAGGTATGTACTTGAATCCCTTGCATTTTAAATTTTTCTATATATATAAATATTTTAATATTTTCCCTCAAATCCATAATATATATATTAGTGTGTATTTATTTATTGCAATAAAAGAATTAACCTAAGTAACACATTAAGAATTCTAAGGTTGTGCTTGGAAAAAATGCATAACAAATTTTTTTGTTGGATGTCATGTTGTATAGTTTAGAAAAGCTCAAAATATGAATAGGATTTTAAGGCCATATATTATGGTAGCTTACAATGCAAAAGAAGGAAGGAAATCTATTATTAATTTTAATCTACAATTTAATACCATATGAAAAATCACATGTAGTATTATCTAAAATTAATTCTTGACATATTAATTTTATAAAATACACTTACCATTCAATAAAATTCTCCCAAGAAAGAAACCCTAAGTGAACATTATGCCACGGGTTATATTTATTAATGTCTTAATATTAGTTTATAAATTGAACATTAATTATAAATATTTTAAAATCAATTAAGTATTTCAATCTAAAATTTTAATATTTGACATTACAAATAAAATTAAACTAAATTCTAATTTTTAAAATCCATAAAATATTTATTATCTATTGAGTTTTACTAATTATCTAATACAATTAAATTAAATTAAATTAAATATTCATTTTATATTAATTAAACAATTATTAATTAGAATTTTAGAATAAATTAACAAATAAGATCTATATAAAATCAACTTTTCTATTTTTTTTCTTTGTGTCCAAATCATTTTTTTCAAAAATTATACTAAATTCTAGATATCATAATTAAACACAAAAATTTATTCTATTCTAATCTAACCCTAGTTACCCTTACCCTAATTTGACACTAAATTTAATTGTAATTGACCACTAAGCATAATTGAATTCTATCCCTACCCCTAACCCTTACCCTAACTCTAACTAAACCCTAAACCTAACTCTAATCAAACCCTAACCCAAACCTACTTGATTCATAATCCCAACCCTAACCCAAACCCTAATTGAACTTTAAAACTAACCTTAATTAAATATTAACCCTAATTGAACATTTATTGGATAGTAGTCATAATTGTACCATAAACCTAACTTTGAACTACAGTTGAACTCTAATCCTAACCCTAACACTAATTCTTATCCTAATTGAACCTTAACCCCAACCCTAACCTTATCCTTGACCCTATTTGAACTCTTATTAAATTCATAACCTTAATTAAACCCCAACCTCATCCTCAATCCTAACCCAAATTGAACATTAATTGAACCCTAAACCTAACCCTAAGTGAACACTAATCCTAATTGAACTCTAACCTTTTAGTTGAAAATATTAAAGTGCCTTAGATTTTCCCATTCATCGTCATTTATCATTCAATTCCTAATAGAACTCCAAAAATTTATACTTTTATAATGTTTTAATACACACCTAATATTAAGGGTTTAGAGTTTAAGGGTTAAGGGTTTAGAGTTAAGGGGAGAAAGATAGAGGGAGTGAGTGAGTGACCCATTTACATATTATTCTTTTATTCTTTGTCAGTTAAATATTTAGTTACCCATTTACCATTAGTAGAAATGACCCAAGAATTTAATAGAATGGACTACTCATATAATACCTTGCATTATGGAGCTCAATTCTATGATATATTACTACTTATCAAATATTTTGTAAATAATTGTAAACTTATGACTCCATTTAAGCATTTAATTGATTTTCTTGAATCAAACCAAAAACATAGACACACAATTGAACAAATTCTCAAAAGAAGAATGACAACATCATTAAATTTTCATTCAAAATTCACTCAAATCCACATAAGGAGAGAAAATATATTATAATTATACGTTTATTCATGCTTATAAGTCATATTTACATACAATTTAAGATAATTTGCATATATTCATCCAAAACTCAAAACAGGCTATCTATTCTATTTCGTCCGCTTGGGGTTTTAATAGCCAATGTCACCACAGATATCACTTCCTCATCAGAGGACATATATCTTTCTACCCATATATTCAACTCAAAACCTATCTAGAGCTTTCATCAGTTCTCTCCCTACAAATGAGCCTTGATTTCCCTTTTATATGACAAGGGAGAAACAAGCTTCAGGCTCAAATGTAATTTCACCACAAATTTTCATTTGAACAAAATCTCCATTGCATTTGACTTTCATTTCAAAACTTCCCACATGTTGAATCTATGCACAAAACATAGTGCATGAACTGGGGAAAGCTAAAAGAAAATGGAACACAAATTGTCATCAAAATCCCCTTTGTCGCTATCCACTTAAAAATCAAGGCAACCAAATTTCCACGAAGGCACCACAACTTCTTATTTACCTGCCACCCTGCCCTTACCAACACTCAAACCCTAGTATACACGCCCACTTCTAGTTGTTTCCCAATACGGTAGACCCTCAACCTCCTCTTCTTTCTTGTCCTTGCCCAACGGTTCTAGTCTGTCCGCTTGGGGTTTTAATAGCCAGTGGCACCACATATATCACTTGCTCATCAGAGGGAAGACTGTGATTGAAGCGAGCTAAATACCGACCGTAGTCGGAGTCAGTCTCGGTTACATCATTAGAAGTGTTGCTCATAAGGTCAATGAGTGAGTGTTGGCATCCAGAGGAGCCATTCCCATTCCTTATTTTGCTACCGACACTAGTAATAGAGCACATGGACTGCTTGCCTTTGTCATTTACCAGTTGTAGACATGCAAAATTAACCTTCTGCATTTGATCAGGATCATTCATCAACTGAACCAGATGTCGCATTAGATCCATTCATCACCTTCATCCATTTAAATAATCTCATTGCCTAAGGTTATTTATTTAAAATCAAATGAGCATTATCATCAATCTTTTAATAATAAATCAAAAATCCATTTAAATCAAATCTTAAATTATATTCCATCATTTTCTGATTTAAATAAATCAATTATCAAAGTCTTGAAAGTCAAATCATCTAATCAGCATTAAATCAGCATAACCATCATCTAATCCTGATCTAATGCTAATCCCATCCCACTTGCATTATCTAGATCTAGCCACTTGCACAATAAATCAATTTTATTGATTTATTAAAACACTCATTTTCCCTCAACATGACAAGTCAAACATGGCATTTATTGTTGTTTTTCTTGTCCCCCTCTCAAAATTTATTGCAAATTTGAATTCAAATTCTCCCTCTCATGGGCACTCTTCCCAAATCTTGCACAACCATTGACCATTCACCACTTGACAAGTGTCATCTTCTCATTGGAGGATCTTTAGTCCCACATTCACCATCTTGGCCAATCTCTCATCAACAAAATCTATAAAATGAGGCCTTCATTCTAATTCATGGATCCAAAATTTGATGCAAGGTTACTCTCTTGGTTTGAGAAATAATCTTGTGTTCATCTCCATTGCACTTCATCATCTTGAGCTTTTTATCAAGGATTGGGAAAGGGTCACTAGCACATGTGACACCAATCCAACTATGGAATAGGTAGCTTGCTTTTGTTTTCATAATGCTTTAGTCTTTTTATCATCATTTGTGGCATTTTGAAAGCATTTGCAATGTATTTCATAGAGGTATTTTGATGGAGTTTGCAAGACACTAACCCATTGTTTGAAGTTTAGTTATTTGCAGATTTTAAAAGGATACCTACATTTGGCGATAAAGGGAGGGCAACCATCACATATTTTAGTGTTTTGCTGTGTGTACTTACTGCATTAAATCAATGTGTGTTTCTTTTAAATGTTATGGTAGCATTTTTTGATAATCCAAATCTCAATATATTGGTTTCCTATTGGTCGCTTCATTATTTAGGCATTTGATGCTACCATCACGAACGACCACATTGCCTCATCAAATTGTTTTAACCTGCATAATGAAACGTTGAAATGTTGCTGGTAGGTATTGAAAAATGATTCATTGGTGTGTTTAAAAACTTCTACTGTCAGGACATTATGACGCTATGAATGCCTTTTGCTATGTTAAGATCCCTACTTCAAATAGAATTTACAAATCGCTCGTAATGCACTCGCTGAACTTGTTTTACCTTTTGTTTGGTCAAGAATCTCTATTAAGACTACTCCATAGGTAGATCACAAGTGTTGGCATTGGGCGCAATCTACATTACTGCTTTATTTCCTGTTATTCCCATATTCAATTTGCATCTGCTAATCTCCATTGTAAATAAGTAGTAGGAAACCACTTTCAGGTCGTGGGTCCACTGAAGACAATGGTCTCAGTCCTCGAATAAAGCACTCACTAGTCTTAATGACCATTCTTGAATGCACTTTCAAAAGTGTTGTGTTTTCTTTCAATATGATAAGATAACATTTTTCTTATGAATCAGTGAATAGGACATTCATCCGGAGGTGCTTTGCAAGGAATAGCCTCAGTATTAGTTCTTTGGCCTGAGAAGCTTAGTTCATCATACATATTTGAGTGCCTGTCTGAGTCAGATACGCGGATTAGTAGTATTGCATTTTGAGATTTTGTTTGAAGGTGCGGTTTATGCTTTCCTATCATTCTCATCTATTTAGTTTTCTTTATCTCAATCAATGCATCTGATATTCGGTCCTTGTGAATTAAAAAGCTTTGAAACTTGTTATCCTCAGCACGTCCTTTTTTATTGACTTATCAATGCAATCTTGAATATGGAAGTTGCACGCTGTCCTCCAACACTTCAATGAATGCCCCCACTATTAAATGCGGGCATATTTAACCCAGCTGTTTATGCGTTAGAGTTTAGGGGAGAGCAGATTCATTTCATTTGTTTTAAAATTAGTGGGTGCCAGCCATTAAAGCCGCTTGAAACTTCAGTTTGTTTAAATGTTTTCTTTTGACACGTCGTTTCTTTTTAATCAGTTACAGCCCACCACTGTTCAAACATCAATCTGTCTGGCTTTTATGACTACTTCCATCAAATCAGTCCACATAAAAAGTGAATCTGGCAGTCTATTGATAGTATATTTTGTCATTGATAACATAAATATGGTTGAGTATTTCATTGGCTGCATCCATTACAAATTCTTTGAGTGTTTATATAGTTGCTACCACTGGGATACTTGCATTCAATTGAGAATAAATAGAACTCACTTATCAAATCAATTTGCTTGATCAAATCTGCTTTATCAATACCATCCTATGACAGAGTCTCGAGGAAAACAGTGGCATTATAAAATCTAACAACTTTGCTCGCTTTGATATTAAAAAAATAGCTATTCTATTGTTCGCTATGGCTATTTGTTTTACAGGGATAATGTGTGCATTGTGAGTAGTATGAGGGATTGCGCAACAACACTTTATTGTATGGCCAAAAGAAAATGATTACATTTGCATCTTGGGTGCAACTTTTTTACATACTCCAGTGTCGCTCTTCTTTACTTGCTGTGTTGGTGCGGTCAAAAGTTTGTCACCTGTGATTATTACATCAGAATTTGTCATCTGTAGATTATTATATCAATGTTGCAGGGTTGTTGGATGTATTCCATGTGAAGTGCATTCTCTTTAAAGTCTCCGTAATAAAAACCCTCTTCACTCAGCCCGCACAGATCTCTGAAGAATGTGAAGTTTTCTGTATTTATCATTATGCATATTTCTCATTTGTTGCGTTGTGTTGACTTTCATGATGTTGCAGGTACGGAGATATGTCCTAAGCGGGCAAAGGCGTTTTCTTTAAGGCACAAATATTTTGTGGACTCTTTGAAATATGTTGTGTTGATTTGAATATTAAAAGAGTATCTAAGAAAAATTTCATGCCTCAAATGACATTTATGGTCTTTTATTAGGGTACATGTATATTGAGATCTTGCTGCCTTAATTAATTCTTTATTCCTAAATGTGTCACCCTTTAGAATTTATTTTTTTATTTTTTTTTATTTTTATGATTGTGTTTTAAAGTCTTTAGGAATCAAGATCTTTATTAAATGCTTTATCAATTGAAATCACTTATACTAAAATGTTTGAAAAATGAATTTAGTTAATTTGGTTTTCATATAATTTTCTTTTGTTTGATAGGTACAACGAACAACAAAGGTACAAACGAACAACGAAGACAAAAAGGTACAAAGGAAAAGCAAAGATGAAAAGGTGCAAAGTGAAAGAGAAGGCTATCAAACGAAAACGAAAGGAGGGGAATTTTTTTTTGAAAACACAATGTGTTTTTAAACACTTTAGTGTTTGATCAACACTACTTCACGAAGTTGTTTATCTTTTTGTTTTAGAACACTAATTTTCATTTGGGTCTAAAACGAACAATTTGATTTTCATTGCAAAGGGCTTAAAACGAATCTTAGGACAAACTTACTAGAGTTCGTTTTGGGTTAAAAATTGAACAAGCAATCTTCATATTTCATTTGGTGCTTAAAACGAACTCACAATTGCTTTGAAGGATATAAAACGAACAAGTGTTTGAATTGTGTGATTTTGTCTTTTGAGTGCGTATCCTCTCCCCTTGAAGCTACGTGCAATCTAAATTAAAGAGAAACACTCAAAATACATTTTATTGCTTTGAAACACTTCAATTTGGGCTTAAAATTGAACATCTTGTCTGCGAGTGTGAGTGGGGAATTTTCGCGTACATTCTCTTTCTTTGTGCCATCAAAGATCGATCGAGTTACTGGATTGTGTCTTTGCTCGCTTTTGTTTATCTTAGAGGGCCTGCCTTGGGGAAAAAGTACTCACCCAAGCGACGACTCAACCGGTAACACTCTAAAGCCAAGAGTATTTCCAGCCGGGATATAAATGAGGGTTTTGGTTAAACACCATAATCACGCGGTTGGCTCCGACAAGATGGATCCGAAAGGGGACTCTTGCCGTATGGGTCAATCTCCTACGAACGGAAAGTCCTTACTAGAACCTATGTGCTAGAATTTTCCAAAATCCTTAATCTGTTTGTTGGTGCAAGAACGTGGATTAAAGCCACCCCACCTCTTCACGGTCTTCTAGTAGAGATGGAAAGCATGCCATGGGAGTTTCATGGGTGTTGATGCTTGGCTGCCCTTAGATTAGCGTTAATGAGCCGTGGAGGGAAGCCCGTTAGAGGTCAAACATCTAACCATCCAGCTAGAGATAAAGCGTAGCTAGACTTGTCCAAGTGGGAATCAACAAATATTGTCTTACACATCCATAGGGCTTGTAATTATTCTTTGTTTGAAAACACGCAGTGTATTCAAAAAAATATTTTACAAACAAACATTCAACATGATTCTAAAAATTTCAAACCCTCTTGAAGACAAATATCATTGACTCAATCCATATGTATGCTTTCCTGTGGATTCATGTTCGTAGAGGTTCCTAAGAATTGGATTTATACCTCAATTTGTCTTCTTGAGTAAACAATAGGGAAACCCTTGCCTTAAGTTCATTGAATTTCCACATAAAATCTTGTGGGGTTTAAAGAAATTAAGACATTGGACATCTTAGTTTGAAACTTTAATCAAAGAGTGTTTTTGGTAAAATAAATCCATTAAGCAAAGCTAAGCAAAATGAACTTTCATGTGTGTTGAAGACTCCAAATCCCAAAAGCACAAATCATTGATTGGAAATCCAAAATGTTCAAATCATTTCTTGGTTACAAAGGTCTTTAGGAAGCATATGCATCCTCTTCAATACCTAGATCTAGGAAAACAAAGTGGTCTTTTTAGGTTCATCTAGGGATCAAAACAAATCAAACTTATTTCATACATCTTTCAAAACATCAAATTTCATCTCACAAATCATCTTTTGAAAAACTTTGAAATCATCCTTGAAGTACTAGGCTTTATGAAAAAATCAAGCAATCATCCAAACTCATTGAGACCAAGTCCTTGAGAACATTTATCAAAACACCTTTGGCTAGGAATGTGTAAATGCATCCTTTTGCATATCCTTAGTCAAAGTCATCCAAATCATCTTGTCTAGCTTAGTGTATGTAGATGAATCCTTCTCCATATACTTAGTGAAACAATCATTTCATTTGGGTAGGGGTGGGTAGATGCATCCTTCTCCTCACACATATCCAAATCATCATCCTTTGAACACAATTATCCTTTAGATCATTATCAAACATCTTAGGGTTCCTTTTTGTTCAAAATCCAAAACAAAATCCAAATCAAGATGAAGGACAAAGTCTAAAAATCCAAAAAATCAAACCAATCAAAAATCCAAAGCCTAGTATTTCATTCAAGATCTATCAAAAGTCAAAACATCCATAACATCCATCTTTAAACATCACCATCATATCACCATCACATTTGATCCTAAAAGCATCCAAAAAATTTCACTTTGGGACATAAAATAGAGATTAATCCAAGGAATCAAGAGATTCATCTCCCATATTCTCGAAGATTGATCCTTGTTTTATGGTTCAAACGAGATCTCAATACAAGAAGAGTATGGAAGCCCACAAAGAAACTCCCACTTCAAGTGACCTTAGCCAAACAAACGTAGAAATGAATCTCGTAGAATCAAGCAATCCATTGATCCCCTCATCATCACAAAACCCACAAGAAGAAAATCAAGGGGAGGACCTCACCTTTGGAATGTCTCACGAAGAAATAGCTGAAATGCTCCAAAATCTGGACAACCATAGAATCATCAACATCATGATGAGGCTCAACCCTTCGTTGTACATGCTTGAACTAGCAAAACAAGGGGCCAAGTTGCCTTCGGATTTTGATGTGACCACTATAGTAGAGACATCTTTTCCACCAATCTCATCCACCATCCCCATTTCATCTACACCTCCATCCCAAAACGTCACGCAAAACATTCCAAAAATCACGACATCATTTGCTCCAACTCAACCAAATTAACAAGGGAAACACATTTCTCAATGAACTTCCAATCACATCCCCTTGTGAATAACCAAAACTTGGACGCAAACACCATAGTGGAACAAAAACATCTCCATAATCCATTACACCAAAATGTTCCTCTCACTTTACATTATGACCTATCATCAACATCTTTTCACGGAGCACCACAAACACCTCTTCTCACAAATTCACAAGAGGAGGGAGACATATTCAGACAAGGGGGAATTTTCAACACCACAACAGTTTCGCAAGGATTCACCCCCCTTACATTTCCACCTCTCCCACCATCACCATTGTCATCAACACCACTCCTTGGTTTAGGGCTTCCCCCTCTACCAAGTATCCATCAAAAATACATCCCAACCATCAATCAAAACATCTTGCCAAACGCTCAAAAATTATTGTTGACATCACAACAACAAATGACAAACACACAAGCAATGGCAACATCATCAAACACCTCCACAACATTGCAAAGTATGGTCTCTCAAGGGCCAATCACATCAACGACACCACTTACCACATCAACAACACCATCCACCAATCACACAATCAACATGACAACACCATCCACCAACCAAATAATCAACACAACATCATCATTTACCACCACCACAAACGCCATTCCAAATCCACCACCACCCCCACCACCACCAACGTTCACCACATCAAACCAATTCGACGCAACATTACAAGCTGCTTTTCAAAGAGGATACCAACAAGTGCAGAAACAAAAAGCCGTGCAACAAGCCGCTCAAGCTGCGCAAACTGCCAAAGCCGCACAAGCCGCATTACAAGCGCAACAAGCACAACAAGCCAAAGCTTTATTGCAACAACAACAACAACAAGCCGCCCAAGCCGCACAAGCATTGCAAACACAAAGAGTTGCTCAAGCACAACTTTTATTGCAACAACAAACCACACAAGCGCAAGCCCAAGCACAAGCTGAAGCGCAAGCACAACAAGCACAAGCACAAGCACAACTTCTTGCACAAGCAGCGCAATGGCAAGCGTACCAACAAGCATTAAAACAATATCAAGATCAACAAGAAGCAACAGAATTGGTAGCCCAAGGACAAGCAGAACAACAAGCATTGTTAGAACAGCAACAAGCGCAACAACAAGAAGAACAACAAGCATTGTTAGAACAACAACAAGTACAACAACAAGCAAAAATCCTAGCGCAACAACAACAAGAGCAACAACAAGCATTGTTCATTCAAAAGCAAGTAGAAGCCTACTTCGCCCGCCACAACATACCGATACCATTGAACAATGCACAAACCAACCCATCCATCCAAACCATGATTGCAACACCCCAAAACACATTCATCCCACCCCATGATCCTTAGAATGATATGACGACGCAATTCAAGTTGCTCTCGCAACAAGTACTCGATCTTCAATCAGGGCGAACAACCAAAACGCAAAGCAACTTGTGTCCCTATCCATTTGATAGGAGCCTAGACATGAAACCATTCCCTAAGGGATTTGAGATCCCTAAATTGATAACATCGAGGGACGGAAACCCTCAAGATCAAGCATTAGGGAATTCCTGTGTTCATTGTATGGAGGTTGCATATGACGATACCTATCTCGATGCTATTCCTAGGATGTAGCAGTAAATGCTATAGAATGGTTCTCTCACTTACCTTCTCGTGCATTAGGACATCTCAAGAAAATTCAGGAGACGATTCATTAGAAACTACGATGTAACATTACAATGGATGTTAGTCTCAAGAACTCACGCTTCAAACAGCAGCAATGAATCTTTCGGCCATTTCTTCAACGCATGGTGATCCATACACCGAAAATGGACCTCATGCCATAAGAGCAAGAAGTCTCAGACAATCATTACCAACCTTGAGTTTTGTCATTTCAACTACAGTTCAGGAATCAATTACTCCATGATCAACTAACTTCCAAGGCTTTAGCATCAAAAGAGCCCTTTGCAACCCAACCCATCGAATCAACATCATATCATGAACCACAAAATAATCGCCCACCCTCAAATTATAATGATAAACCTCGTACATGGGCGAGAAACAAGAACATCACTAATGATGGCGTCGTCGATGCCAAGGTGGTCATTAGTGGTCCACAACAAAATACACCCGCACCACAAATCCAACCACAACGCCAAAACACTCATCACACAACATATCAACTCAACAATAATCCCACCATCAATAACATCAATGACCAAAGAGGACCACCTCAATGAAAAACATACCCCAAACGAAAATACACTACTTTGGGGGAACCACTTGAGGACATCATGAAAAGCACTCCATTTAAACCTAGTCCAAGTCTTTACATTTGAGGAATTATCAAGAACCTCGATGTCAAACCTCCTTTGGTACATCGAGAATCAATCAGGTGAATTCCACAAAACCAAAGGCCACACTACAAATAATTGTGCATGAGACTCAAGAACATCATACAAGATCTCATCGATAAAAGAATCCATAAATGTGGAAGCACCTATCGAATCACGATCTTAAAATTCATGATTTAATCCGATGCCAAATCATGGCAACAAAGGGAATAACAAGGATAAAGGAGAAGGTAAATCATAGATAATAACAAATTTGTTGCTAACTCAAATGGCAACCGATGGTAATCACCATCAAGGGTGCCCATGCCGAAGACTGTGGAGTCACCACAAGAGGCGGAAAAGTCACTATCGCAAGATCATCCCAACCCAATAGAGTCCCTTCATCAAGAGCTGTTCCTTATGGCTACAATGTTGTAGACCAACTCAAGAGAACACCAGCACACATCTCCATCATGGAGTTGTTAAAAATGTCATCGACCCATAAAAAGATCCTCGAAGAAGCATTAGCCTCATCCACCGTCCCCGCAGATCTCGATGCGGAACAATTCCAAGCTATGGTCGGAAACATCATAACACCTAATATCCTCACATTTTCTGACCAAGAATTTCCCACCCAACCATCTCACAATTTTGCACTTCACTTGGAGGTCATTGTGAACAAAAGCAAAATCAAAAGGGTCCTAGTGGATGGAGGTGCAGGTTTGAAGATTTGTTCTTTTAGTCTCATCAAGCAGTTAAAGATATCAAAAGATTCCATTGATAAAGGGAAGGGCATAACAATAAGAGCATATGATGACCAAGAAAGAGTGTCTCAGGGCACAATTAAGCTCCCTATCCAAGTAGGGCCAACGCTTATGGAAACCACCTGTCAGGTCTTCGACCTCGACTTACCATACAACATTCTCCTGGGACGCCAATGGATCCATGCAATGAAAGCCATAGCATCAACCTTCCACCAATGTGTAAAATTTACACATAATGGACAAGAGGTTACCATCCATGGAGATCCTGAGCCGTTTTCATACTGCAAGAACCTTGAAGCCAAATATTACAAAATCCCAACTAAAAATGATGAAGGCCCATCCACATCATACATCGATCTCCGCCACTACCGCCCACTTCTAAGGATAGAGACACTGGCCATTCCCACCATATCCTATATCAAGCTTCCATCATCTAAGAGACGGGTTGTGGAAGTTATACGCTCCCTAACAATGCTTTTGTGATAGGAGAGTTACCACAATCTCCTAGATCACGAGGACGCCCACAAGAAAATCAAGCTCCCACATCTCAAACCTATCCTCAAAATTATCCTGAATTCACAAGGTGGGGAGACCTTGGCCATGAGGTAATTGAAGCAGATCCATGAAACATGTTGTATCGAGATGAAAGACTGACACCTGAATTACCAATGGATGAAAGAAGCAGAGGCCTACAAATGATGCTTGCAATGGGCTATGACCGAAACCAGAGATTGGGACAAAATGACAACGGCCTCATAATACCTATCATGCCGGAGATGCAACCCATAACAAATCTTGGTCTTGGATGTGCCACTCTGAGAATAACCATACGTGGCCAAGGTCCTCTGGTTAGAGCTGCTAATGTTTCTCCTCAGCCGGTAATAGTACAACTACACTCACCAATAGTCACAGGTAGGAATACACATAATTTTATCATTGAGCCCTATATTAGTAGCGATGACAAAGATATCATATCCAATCTCCCTAGGTTATTTGAATATACCACTCTGTGTATGATTAGTACCATATCCTTTGAACCAAATACACAAAATCATGAGATCCGCTTAGTCTACCCCCAATTGATCGACTATGACCAACGAGGACCACTAGTTCTCGATACATTCAAAAATGATGAAGCGCTCTCAGAATTCATGGGCTTGAGGGATAACATTCTGGATGGAGATCACAAGGTAGGATTCATAATGGAGTTAGACACACACGCCTACTATGGGGAAACGATTGAATCTTTCAGTCACAAAAGTGAGAAACTAAGAATCATATCCAAGTCCTTGAGTGAAAACCACACCGTGGCACTCTCTGACAAGAAAATAGTAAAAATAAAGGACGTATCCAACGGTGAAAACCTCTCTGAGGCACTTGAGGATGAAGGATTCAATCTTCCCCTAAGAGCTATTCATCAAGAGAAGTCAGCAATCTTGGCCAAAAAATGCAACCCAGTCAACTTAGGAACAGAAGAGATCCCGCATATTACATTCTATGCGGAATCACTATTATCAGAAGAGCAAGAACTCCTAGCAACATTCCTAAAGGAAAGACAAATAAACTTCGCATGGAGTTATGCTGATATGCCAGGACTTGATCCAAATACTGTGGTCCACCACCTAGCAGTGTATCCAGATGCAAAACCTGTTAGACAGAAGCTTCGCAAAATGCATCCCTCAAATTGTTTTGTTAGTCAAAATGGAGCTCAAAAGCTATTAGGATCGGATCTCATCCCACCAATTGATTATCCGTAATGGGTATTGAACTTGGTACCGCTTCAAAACCCGGACGGAGCTATCAATCTGCACCTGATTTCTTTAGGATTTAAACAAAAGCATGTCCCAAGGATGATTTCCTCATTCCCTAACATCACATGAGGGTAGACATTACGACGTTAGGGCATGATGCTATTACTTCTATGGATGGATTTTAGGGATATAAATCCTCAAATCATGATAGAAAAAGAAGACCAATACAAGATGACTTTCACTTGTCCATGGGGGACCTATTGTTGGAACATGATGCCATTTGGTCTAAAAAATGTAGGAGCAACCTATCAAAGGCCCATGACACTAATATTCCATGAAATGATTCACAAAACCAAATGAAGACTATGTCTAATTTACATCCTAGCAAAGTCAAGAAAAAAGACAAGATCATATAGCAACCCTAAGTGCTATCTTTGACAGATTAGAGGAATACAAGGTTAGGGACTAAATCCCAAGAAGTGTGTCTTCACTGCATAATCGTAAACCGCTAGGATACATAGTTCCATGAGGGGGTATCGAGAGGTGGATCCAAAGAAAAAGTCAAAGCAATCCTTGAAATGGAAGCAAGCACAAGGAATCTAAACAATTGAGAGGCCTCCAAGGAAGGTCTTAACCATTAGAAGGTTCATAGCAATACTCATGCATGCTGCAACCCATATTCGCGACCTCTCCACAAGGGGGTATCATACAAATGGGATACAAAATGCGAGTATTCCAACAAGCATAAAGGAATATCTACTCGACACCTCCAAGTTGTTAATGCCACCTATCCCAAGAAAGCCATTGATCTTATATGTGTCAGCAACAGCAGCAGCCCTAGGAGCTCTTCTTGCTCAACATGATGAAAACGGAACAGAGAGGGCCATCTACTATATCAGCAGGACAATGGTCAGTCATGAGCTAAATTACTCCTTCATTGAGAAAGCTTGCCTCGCACTAGTATTTGCATCCCAAAAATTCAGACACTACATGTTGGCACACAAGATAAAGGTCATTGCGAAAATTGATCCCCTCAAGTATCTCTTATCCAAGGCAATGCTCACGGGAAGAATGGCAAAATGGGTCATGATATTATCAGAATATGACATCGAGTATGTGGAGAGAAAAGCAATCAAGGGTCAAGTTATTGCAGACCAATTAGCAGAAGCACCTATGTATTCTGAGAATCCTCTTGTATCTGAATTTCCAGATGAATCCATCTTTAACCTCAACATTGCTGATCACTGGAAACTATACTTTGATGGGTCATATACGCAACATGGATAAGGAGTCGGTGTCTTCTTCATCACTCCACAGGGGGACTGCATACCAAGATCATACAAACTAGCATTTCCTTGCACTAACAACATAGCGGAATATGAGGCTTTGACTATAGGTCTCAAGATAGCAGTGCAGTGGAATATCATAGCTCTCAAGGTATATGGAGACTCACAGCTGATCATAAATCAAGTCAATGATGAATATCAGACAAAGGACGACAAGGTAACCCCATACAAGAAATTGGTGGAGACCCTAAAGGAATCCTTCATCGACATAACATTTGAGCAGATTCCAAGAACCAACAATAGAGCCGCTGATGCCATGGCTACAATTGGGTCTCTAGTAGACATCCCTCACAATATGCCGAAATATGAATTTCTGATCGAGCAGATTCTCGTTCCCACATTCGAGGTACCAGAATCGGAATATGTGTGTGAAATCGTTGGTCCTGGCGATCCTTGGTATCATGACATCTACACTTATCTTCGAATAGGAGTCTTACCCGCTGACCTACCATTTAGCCTAAAACGAACCTTCATCAAAAAGGCATCCAGATTTGTCATCCTAGGTGATACCTTATACCGTAGAAGCATAGAGGGTACTTTACTTCGCTGTCTAAATGCTGAGGAGCATTAACCACTCTAACCGAGGTTCATAATGGTATCCTCGTGGGTCTACACTCGAAAGTGGAATGACCATTGCCAAGAAACTGTTGAGGTTGGGGTATTACTGGCCCATGATGGAGCAAGAAGCACATGATCATGCTAAAAGGTGTTTACAATGTCAACAGCATGGGGACCTCATCCATGCTCCAGCTCAAGAGCTTCATCCGATCGTCACACCATGGCCTTTCTCACAATGGGGACTCGACCTCATTGGAAAAATCTCACCCACCTCATCCAATGGCCATAAATTCATTATCACTGCAACTGAGTACTTCACAAAGTGGGTGGAAGCCATACCCATGACCTATGTCACTGGAAAGCAAATCTCAAAATTCATCCTGAACTATCTCATTCGTCGCTATGGTGTTCCCACAAGCCACATTATC
>VDFB02206797.1:0-21235 GCA_007258455.2 Sequoia sempervirens | reverse complement strand
TTTTCTCTCTCCTTGTCACATTCTCCATGATCTTGCTCTAATCTGAATTAATTTAATTAATTCATGATTATGATGTGCATCCTCTTAATCAAAGATTAATGTCACATCCTCCTACATTTGCCACTTGCCTCTAATCTTCCATTAATTAGTCTAATCCAATATTTGCACAACCTTAACCAAGGTCATTAGGCATATTTAGCACCACTTTTTAGCCAACCTTTGCATTTACCTCCTTTTAGCATTGACCCTCTTTCCCATGTGAATTTTTAATTCACATTTATTTATCCTAGATCCCAAGGCTTCTAAAACCTTGGACTTGTCATTTCTTCCACATGTGACCAAGCCCCACCTTTTTGGAGCTCACCTTTTATCCTTTAGATCCTCCTAAGAATGTGAATTTTTAATTCACATTTATATCTCCAACCACCTCTCCTTTTCTCATGTAGATTTTTGAGGAATTCTAAAATTTCTCAAATGTCCCTTTCACTCTCACTTGGGAACAAGAAATCCCTTTTTGAGGAAATCTTCTCACTCTCCAAGGTGCTTGGAAGGTACTTGTCCTTCCTCCACCTCATGTACCTTTTTGACACCTCACTTACACCTCATCTTCTCTTGGTCACTTCACCATCCACATGTCAAGATGTGAGGGCTTGTGGGTTCTCAACCCACCATAGCCCTTCATCTTGACCTTGTTGGATGCATCTCAACCGTTGAATTTTTTAGAGAATTCAAATTCTTCTATAAATACCCCCTCCTTAAGGGCATTTTCAACACTTTGATTTTGAGCAACCATATGCTACCAATTTTTATTCTCAAGCATTTACCATCACTTAGCCATCCATTTTGATCATTTTGCATATTCAATATGTCATCTAGCCACTCAAGAAGCCATCTAAGGAGTACACAAAGTCATCCAAATCAAGGGCCAACCAAGGAGTCTTCAACAACAAGGAAGGTATAATCATTTGCATCTCATTTTATCTATTTTCCTTCTTATTTTATCACTCTTTAGGCTAATCTTTGAAGTGTTCTTAATATTTTATCACTTGCATTTTTAGTTGTTTTGCACATTAGAGTAGGGTAAAATTCCAAGGTACACATCGACAATACACATATTGTATTTTATTTCCTGAAAGTTCTTCCATACAATTCCATATGTTAAACAGGTACAATATTCTTCTGGAGGATATTGGTGGTGTTAAATGAAACAATTTGAAACAAGAAAAAGTTCACACTATACTAATGTGCACTATATCAGATATCCAGTGGTAATGAAAAGATGTTTATCAAGCAAAACATACTATGGACTACCTTGAATTCTATGATTTTCAAGAAAAAAATAAAACAATTGATTACCACAATCTCAAGCATACCGAATAGCAAACAATCATTTTCAGCAGATGAGAGAAAGAGAGATCGTTTGCAAATAACGGGTAAATGAAATAAGAGTAAAGATGATGCCAACCTGAGATCCAACGCTTCAGAGATGGAAAAGAAGTGCTGAGAATAAATATGTCACAACAACAATCCTTTTCTCCAAATCCTTGATAAGCCTTCAGAAATTTTGTCTCACTTCGAAAAAAACTTTTTTTTTTAATCAAAAATCTATATTTTGATAAATATTGTTGCAGACAGAAATTTTCGTTCGAAAACAAAAATCCATCCCTATAATAATCCCAAAAAATGATCATTATTAACTAAGGAAAGCTTTTGTTTTTTGAAAACAAAAAGCGGATAAAAATCTCATAAAAACAAGAAGTTTCCAAACAATAACTAGTTTGAAGTCACGCATGTGCTTCAAAATTAATTTTTCTATCTTTTTAATTGTTTTATCTCCTTATCAATTATCTTTATCTGATTTAATATTTTATTTCATATTAATATTTTCCCACATTTTACTTTATTAATAAAACTCAACATTAAATAATAATTATCTTTATGTTTAATTATATAATCACTTTATAACTTAATAATTTAATTATCCAAGAGAAACATACATATCAATTTATCAAAATGTTTTATTTAATAATTTATTTAATTAATCTCTAATCAAACAACATTATTAAACCAATTTAATTTGAACAACTCTAAACAAAATTTATCAAACATCATAAAAGGGTGAATCATGGAAGGGCACTACATCCCCCCCCCCAAGATTCAACTTACTCTTGTAAGTCTTAAGGTTAGGATAAATCATACACACATTAGTTCAAAATTTGTTAAATAATACCACACTCACCTTTCCTTAATGTAAATACAAACAACATCAAATAATCAAGCAAACCAAATGTCAAACAATTACCTAAACTTTAACCAAGGTTGAGAAGCAGGACCAACTGACCACATACATCAAACAACGTTGACGAGGTAATGGAATAGATACTCATCCTCCTTGAGGATGATGGCTAGGGTAGGGGACCTTTTTTCATCTCCATTTTCAACAACATTTCCATTGGGTTTTAAGGAATGATCAAACCTGATAGTTTAGGTGGAGTCGATGCCTAGTACCTGCAATCTACATCAAACAAACTGTCAAACTATATATAAATATATATGTATACATACATACATATATATATAAATATATATGTATATATATATATATCAAACAATCAAGCATACCATGAGAGAAAATCATAGCATAGCAAGGTACTCGCAAATGAGTAATGCTACACCATCCCTCCCACCAAGACATTTCAAACAATAATCCACATCAACAAATAACTACAATTACATTGTAAACCATCTGCTACATATCTATCATCAATGTTGATTCATTACATCAAAATGCTATACTTCCACAAAACACAACAAAATTATGCACACAAGGCACACATTTTTCGTTAAATATTCATCATTTACACGTAAGACTTCCCAATTTATTCATTTTACAACACTAAATCTCATAACATATGTGACACAAGATCATAATTTTACGCCTTTTCAGAAACATAAAACACAATTTATCACTTCATAAGCACAAAATTCTAGATTTAACACACATTCTTCACATACACACAAAAATTCACATCATCAGGAAACACATCACAAGGCTACACAAGGGTCCATAATGCATCCTCGGTAGGTAGAATATCAGTGCATTGTGTACCACAGAAAGGGTCCTATCCTTTCCACCTATTTTCTACACCATTGGACAAACACCACCAAAGGATAAATCTCGGGTCGATAAGCGAGGATGACCCAAAAGGAAAAATGTAACCTCAAGAGTACAAGCAACTAGGTCAACATAATGGGCTCATATGAAACTAGAGTGCCCAATGTATGAACCTAGGCTATGATACCAAGTGTAACGCCCCGCCACGAAACCCAAAAGGACAACACATCTAACTAACAATCATGACACAATTTTTTTGTAAAAGTGAATCAACATGTAGATCATACTATCAATTAACATAGAATATAAACTACATGTACATATGCTCTAACTATGTCCTTTAGGGTATCATGACTGCATTACGTACATAAATTCCTAACATGTTCTAGTCCAACTTCTAAGATTAACCAACCCACAAAAGTTAATTATAAATCCATTGCACTAAGTAAATGAATGTCATACGTCCATACATCATATTAAATAAATAACCATCAATGATCAAATGTTAAACCCAAGGAGTAAATACATTGCTTTTATTACATGAAGGTGCATCATTTCATGATTACATAATTACATCAATACTTCCCAACACACAATGAGAAGGATGCATTGGATACATGGTAAGATACAACTAAGATGATTACATTACATAACTTTAACACTATCTCAAGTCTTGTACAAGATGTGGAATCTCTGCAAAGGTACACCATCCATGTTCACAATCATCAACTAGGAACCCAATGGAGTGCATAGCACATTCCACCCGACCATGTGGAACCCTAAGTTCCACCCCCCATGCTAGGAGATGACAATAAGGTCCCACCACTAAAGTAGTCAAGAAAGTAGTAGCACAACAAAAAGGCTAACAAGACTCAGACATACAAGTACAACAAAAATCACATAACAGTGATACCGCTTCTAGAGGCACGCAAGCAACAAGGGGAACACAAGACTAGGGAATGCTAGGTTACTATAGGGAGGAGTGTCATTGCATGACCTTAACATGGGTTACCCTGACAGTCTAGACACTAGCCCCCATTCATGGGTTACCTTGATAGTCTTGACGTCGGCCCCCATCTATAGTTACCTTGATAGTTTCTCACTAGACACTGGCCCCATAGGGTGACACATGCATAACCAACCTTCCTTTCATGAGGACAAGGAAGTTGGTAATTCCAACCAGGCCTTCTCGGCCCATCCTTAGGCTAAACAAGCACTACAGGCATGGGTGAAGCTTTCAATTATCTTGATTAATGTGTAAAATACCCCACCCCCTAATTTATTTATTAGGTTATCACTGAGTTACCCTGATGCCACTTTGTGTGTTAGCCCCCTTTGGGAGCCACTCCCCCTACTAACAACTAGAAGACCCAAACACATCCAACAGGGTAAGCCATCTTGTACACCGAAACAAAGCCACAAGAATCACATTTCCTGAGCATGTCATGAACCTTCTTGCTCACAATTTTCCCAATCATAACCACAAGTAAATAGTGCAAGGATTAAACCCTCATGATAACATTTCAAGTATAAAATCAATCCACTTCCAAAAGAGAAACACAAAATTATATCAATAGAATACTCCCCTAGGCCTCTAGAAGATTATCATAACAATTTCACACAAAGAATCCCTCATACACAAAACCCAAAATCAACTAAAAATAAAAATCAACCTCAATAATCAAAGCTTCTCATTTTCACTAATTCAACACCTCAAACTAAATGAGAAAAAAATAGACATTACAACCATGGATTCAACTTAATGATTACAAATGAAATCAACATTCAATATCAAACAATTAACCAAAAGTACCCAAATTCACTGACCAAATACTTTACTCAATACAAGCACACAAAACAATAGTGCAACCATGAGATACTTCATAAACAAGGCGCTATTACCACATTTCATATTGTTCTTTAACATTTCCCACATAACTCAATAAAACATTTATCGCAATACTTCTTAGACCTCTAATTATCTAGTGAACTTACAAATCAGTTATTTAACAATGAAAGCAAACAATATTTAAAGGCAATCTAATTTGCTTATTTTAACATAGCTAATCCCCAAATAATCCAATTTAACTAATTATAAATAAATCAATTTCCTCGATTTGTGCATCTAACAAGTCAATTCTCAAATGGAACCATTCCTTCGTAATATCTTCATTAAATATATAAGTATATATATATACATATATATATGTGTGTGTGTGTGTGTGTGTGTGTGTGTAAGTAAATTATATTCTTTAAATCTACTGTTTTCCAAAATAGTGAACTAGATTCTTTATAAAAGAGTAACACACAAATATCAACCCACATGTATATATATATATATTAACAATATGTTGTTTTATATAAATGAATAAATCTGACAACCATGAAGTAAACATTATTTAATATACAATACATACATATATAACCAAATTTTCAATTATTAATTGCCAAAAATATAACTCATATAACATATCGAATGCCTCTTACTTAAGATGAAATCTTATATATATATAAAATCAAATGCTAAAACTAATACTGAATGCCACATATTTTTAACCGAAACTCTATATAAAATGAATCATCTATTGTAAATCATATATATATACTTTGTATATCATATCGAATGCTGATGCATTCTACCAATACGAGTCATCACTACAAACTATTGAATTCAATTTGTTGAGACTTTTTATCAAACAATTTGATTGAAAACAAAAACAAAAATTTTTATTTTTCAACAAACTTGGACAACAATATTGAGAAAGGTGTTTCTCCTAAAATATCATCTAATTTTTCTTGAAACTCTTATAAATTTTTCATTTGACATAAATCTAAAAACCCATTAAATTTCCTAGAAACCCAGATCGTAGATTTAGAGATATGACTTGATCTTCAAGCCTATTTAGCTAGATTTTTATTGATTTCACTTTGCAAAATATAAGACATGCAAACACAAATTTCTTATTCCTAAGTCTTCTTGTTTCTAATTGTATACACCTAAAATCGGTCAAGACATTTAATGAATCAAATACTAGTTATTTAATTAATATTCCATCTACCTATAAATAAATTCTCAATTTATTTATATGGTTCATATCCTTTAATTCTCCAAATCTAAAATCATATTCTTCTAATTTAATTAAATAAATGAATTTCTAAAGTTTTTTTTATTTAATTAACTTTCACTAACCTTAAATTAGGAATTCAAGCACATGTCTACAAATTTTCATGCCACCTCACCAAGGTCACATGAAATTAAATAATTCTAATTTTTAATTAGAATTATCTTCAAACACATGGCTTATTCCTCACACAATTGATTCTCCCACACATTTGGCATTCAAACACATGGTATTTTTCTCCCACACTTGATTCCCCCATCTATTTGGCATGTTTCCCTTGTTCAAGGGGACATTCTCCAAGATTCTCTCCATCTCTACCATCCATCCCTCTTGTTTGAATCTAGACCGTCGATCGTTGCTGCATCACAAGATGCTTGGAAAAGCCTATAAATACAACCCTTTGCCATTGTATTTTGCATCCACATTTGAGTAGAGTTATCATGTAGGAATATTGTTTGAGCATTGGAGCATTTTGGAGTCTTATAGTTACATTTCCTATCATGTTTTGTTTCATAGTTACATCTTAGAATCACATTTTTCTTTATAGTTGCATTTTATATCATATTTTTCTTTATAATTTCATTTTATATTAGTATATTCATAGTTAGAATTTGAGCATATGCAAAATCATCCTAGCTTCATATCATAGCATTTACATTGTATAATCTATCATTATCCATTCATCATAATATCTATTACCATAGCATTCATCACATTAGTTTCATGTAGGAACTTAATTGGCTTGCATGTTGAATATTATCTTGTTTCTCAAGTTGTCATTTTAACAACCATAAGTGCACATACAAAATCTAAGAGCCAAATGGTTTAATAAATCCTTGAGAATAGAGGATAATCAATCATTCTTAAAAGATTTGTTTAACTGCGAAATAGAGTAGTTTATTTGATTCAAATCTTTGATATAATCTGTTTCTTTGGTGTTTGTGTTGATTTACTAACTTTCCCACATTTCACACACACATAAAATGGCACCCACCATGGGGTAATACCCCATTTCTAACAATTTTCTAGAAAAGTTCTTGTAAACAGGCTGGATGTGACGTTTTAGCACACTCATTAGTTCTTTCAACGCATACGATAAATCTTTTGGCACATACGACTTATGTTTCGGTGCAGCCGAGGAATCTTTCGACACATCTGGGGTTTGTTTCGATGCATTCAGCGAATGTTTTAGCACAAACAGGGAGTGTTTTAATGCATTCAGTCTTTTCTTTAGCACATTTAGTATCTATTTTAGCACATTGGGTTGTTCTTTTATTGCATTAAGTATCCATATTAGCGCATTGGGTTGTTCTTTTAGTGCATAGAGTAGTTATTTTAGTGCATTGGTTAGTTCTTCTAGCGCATTGATGTTTTAGCGCATACAGTGACTGTTTTAGTGCATCTGTTTAAATTTGTGAAATCTAAGAATTGATTGGTGTTTTCTGCTTGTAGGACTTTTATACGCTGGTCAAAGATAAATTTATCAAACTACTGATGATTTATGTAGGGGTTGGAGTTATTTAAATGCTTTCTTTTTCTTAAGATAGGCATCTAGCTTAATTAGAAAGGATAAAGAACACCATGTCTTTTGCGCTTGGTGAATGGTAGGCATATGCTCTCCCCTTAACTGGGTGACCAAAAATCCAGACCCATTCACTTTTTTTTTATCCTTAGAGGGCCTGCCTTTTTGGAAAAAGTAATCACCCAAGGGAACAACCCAACCAATAACACACTAAAGCCAAGCGACTTCCAACTGAGATATAAATGTGGGTACTTGAGGAAAGTTCAAGTATCATGAGGATTGTTTTGGCAAGCAGGGAAGTAATGGTCTCTTGTCGCATGGATGATCCCCCATGAATGGAATGCCTATACTAGAACCCTTTGTTGTAGCAAGGCCAAAATCCTTAATCTATTTGTTGGCACATGAATGGTCGTTCTGAAGCCATCCCACATTTTTGTGGCTTTTAGTAGAGTTAAAAGTATGCCATGGGAGTTTCATGGGTATTGATGCTTGGCTGCCTTGAGAAGTGAGTGCCATGGAGGGGAGCCAGTGGGGTCAAGCATCTAATCATTCGCTAAAAGTAGGTGCAGTTGGAGTAAAATCCAAGTAGGAATCCAGTGAATATTGTCCTACATAACGTTAAGTTGTACATGCTTGATGTGTCCTTACCAATGTGTTTTTAAAAAAATTTCAAACAAAACATTGTACATTGGAAGTGAAAACCTTGATTTAGAAAAAAACATCCTTTGGAACAACTTGAAATTAGAAAATTAAACACAAACTTACAAAAAATTGCATCATTTCCCCCGCATCCACTACATTTATACAGCAGGGCGTAAGTAGCACATCCAACTATGTTATAACACATATGTAATTTAACAACACATTCATCCACCGACACATCTAGTCAATCTTGTAGTGCATCGCATTTTTCCAGCACATTTACCCTTTGTTCTAGTGCATTCATCGATAACCTAAATGAGGAGATGAGTTATAGATTGGAATTGCAATGTCCATCTACCTTCAAAAAATTGATTGAAAATGGAATAAAAATTGAAGAATCTCTAGTAAAGAGAGGATTCATCAATATTTACAATGAAAAAAACTCATCAAACTCCTCCAACAATTACAATAGGGGTGACAAACCCAAGTTTTGGCAACGAAACAAGAATGTTGGAAATAATGATGGTGCAGTTGAAACTCAAAATGTGAAACTTGTATTCAACTTAACCAAAACTATAGCCAAAACTAATCAAAATAACAATCCATCCAACAACCAAACCAAAAACAAAAATTTCAACCAAAGCAACAATCAAGGTAATGCTAGATTAAGAACAACATCATATCGCACATCCTCCAATTGAAGAAGGTTCACACCTTTAGGACAATCATCAAAATCAACATTGAAGGAACTTCTCGAAGCTAAAGTCATAATGTTACCAGAGGCAAGAAATTGAGAACCACAAGTTAAGCTTCCATGGTGGAATGATGCCCATTACTATGACTTTCATCGCAACAAAGGACATAAAACTAACGACTGCATGCAATTGAAGCACTTGATACAAGACTTAATTGACAACAAGACGATATTTTTAGAAGGACCCCAAACAAACAATGATCATGGGGCATTCAAGAACCTTCTACCAAACTATGAAAAAGTGGAATCTTCTTCTTCAAATATGAAAGGAAAAAACATAAACTATGTCTATGACATCACCATTCTGCATATTGAGGTGGTTGATGACCAAACCCATGAAAAACCAGATCTTGTTGCAACTGATAACCCAATAAATGACAACATCATTGAACATGAACAAAACATCATTGCAAATGAAGATCATCACCACAAAATCAACACCACATCACATCAAATCAATGACCTTGTGCCCATAAATCTGATCACTAACATCATTGTAAATGACAATCAAATCAATGTTATCAAAATCATAGAGAAATAAGACAATTCACTGATCAATGCAATCACAAGAGGACAAGCCAAGGTAACATTGAAAGGAGCTACCCCTTCCACATCCAAATCCGCTGCTATCCCTATAACTCAATATAACATAGTTGATCAGTTGCAGAAAATACCAATGCATAAAGGAATCCTGGAACAAGCTCTAGTTGCCACCATGGTACCAAACAACTTGGAAGTTTTCCAATTCCAAGCTATGGTGGGACACTTGACTACACCGCATTACTTATCATTTTCTAAACACAATGATGTATCTATCAACCATCCACACAATGCTTCCCTCCACATTGAGGTCTTAATCCATAAACATCACATTAAACATGTTCTAATAGATGGAGAAGTTGGCCTGAATATCTGTACTCTAAAACTTGTTCGTGCACTTGGATATTTTTAAAATTCTATTGATCCTAGAAGGAAAATCACAATAAAGGCATATGATAATGAAGAGAGGTCCTCCCAAGGACTAATTTTTTTACCAATTCAAGTTGGACCAGTTGTCAAAGATATAATATGCCAGGTATTGGACAAGAGTTAACATATAACATACTCTTGGGACATCCTTTGATACATGAGATGTAGGCAGTTCCATCAACATATCATCAGTTTCTAAAGTTCCCTTTCAATGGGCAAGAAATCACTATTGCAGTTGATTCCAACAATCCATAATATTGCAACACACTTAAAACAACCCAAGACACTTTTGTGCCACACAACAGGGAAGCTACAACTTCTAGTTCATCCAACAATGAAAGACAACTGAATTCCTTGTCAAAGTGGGTTGAGAAGAAAGCCCAGTCAAAAGACAAGGGAATCAGTGAGTCTCCTTCATCAAATCATGACATTGAACTTTGTTCCTTATCAAAATAGGTTGAAAAGATCCAATTAAAAGATAGAGGCATGGGGGAATAATCATTTGAGCAATCCTTATGTTTATCACAAATTTCCTCTTCTCCTAAATCACATGGGAAGCCATCAACATCAAGACAACAATCATCACAACCCATCACACTATTTGAGGGCACCTTTGTAAGAGAAGGAACATTAGTGGATGAGTCAGATGAAAAAGAGGTTTTAAATTGATTATACAAAGACAAAGAATCATCACGAGCATCCACCTCAAGTGTGCAAACAAAGCAATATGACAAAGGAAAGACAATCCTAGAAAAGATGGGATACGAGGGAAAAGGTCCTATTGGTAGAAGGAAAGAAGGCATCATAGAACTAATACAACCTATCACAATGCAAGCCAAGGATAAAATAGGATTGGGGTATAAAGAAGAATCAAGAGAAGAAACCAAACAAGAATTTGTTGAAAGAATCTTACAACTACAAGCTAGTGATGATCATGAAACTAATTTGAATGAATATGAGTGGGATTCGCTATTTGAAGAGTCTTGTCACGATAAGGAAATTGATGTGGTACAAAATTATACACCCATACATGAGGAGGGTCAAGGTTCAAGTTATAGACCACTTGAAATAGGATCACAACATATTGATGACTCTAGCGAAGATGATCAGACTTAGAGCGAAACAGATAATTCAGAGGAGAGTTACCTTATAGAAATTGACTTTGCTATTAGAAAATTCAAAGATATTACCATTGGTACCCTCATGGCCTTTGAATTTATCCAATCCAATGATTCCTTACCCCTAGTACATCCCAAACTCATAAATTGGGATCAAAATGAACTGTCTGATATCCCTATCTTTTCAAATGATGATGCCATTGTCAACTTCCTCTATTCCACCAATCTTGAAACAAATTTCACCATTGAACATCGTAATGAAGCTTCCAACTAGGAGAGTGTCAAATTTTCTAGTTGCAAAATGAATAATACAAGGAATAGACCTGATGGTGAAAACCATTCAATGGCAGTATCAGATCTAGAAAAAGTAAAAATAAAGAGCATATCCAACAATGAAAACCTCTCTGAGGCATTGAAGGATGGAAGATTTGACACATTCCCTGAACAATTTTAGGAATGATTGAAAGTATTTTTTGAACCCAATCAGTCTATCAATATTGGAAATGAAGAAACAATAAAGACTATCCATCTAGCAGAATCCTTGATAGATCAAGAAAAATTGAACTTCATCAAATTCTTCATAGAAAGAAAAGTCAATTTTGCTTGGTCATATTCTAACATGACAGGGATTGATCCAAAACTCATCATGCACCACTTATCACTACCAGTAGGGGTAAAACTAGTCAAGCAAAAGTTAAGGAAAATGCATCAACATATTGCCATATTGGTAAAGGTAGAACTGAAGAAGTCATTGGATGTTGGGTTCATTAGACCAATTGACTACGCCAAATGGATATCAAATATCATCCCTATTTCAAAACCAAACAAGAGCATTAGGATATGTACAGATTTCAAGGATCTCAACAAGGCTTTCCCAAAAGATGTTTTTCCCCTACCCAACATTGACATCATTGTAGAACTAATAGCAAGGCATGGAATGTTGTCACTCATGGATGGTTTTTTTGACTATAATCAAATCAAAATTGCACCCGAGGATCAAGATAAAAAAACCTTCACATGTCCACTGGGAATCTTTTGTTGGAATGCCATGCCATTCGGGTTGAAGAATGCAGGAGCAACTTATCAAAGTGCCATGATGATAATATTTCATGATATGATGCACACCTTCATGGAAGAATATGTGAATGATCTATTAGCCAAATCATTTACCAAAGAAGGACACTTAGAGATCCTAGATAAAATCTTCACTAGACAGGAAAAGTTCAATGTACGATTGAATCCAAAGAAATGTGGGTTTGGGGTGACTTCAGCCAAACTCATGGGATATATAGTTTCAAAAAAAGGTATTGAGGTAGATCCTGCAAAAGTCAAATCCATCATGGAAATTCCACCGCCCAAGAACATCAATCAACTATGATATTTGCAAGGGAGATTCCAATCAATCCAAATATTTATCTCACAACTGGCAGACAAGACCCATCCTTTCACTCACTTTCTACATAATAATGTATCTTTTCGATGGAATGAGGAATGCGAAGAGTCCTTTAACCAATTAAAACAATATCTGATGAGTCCACCTATCTTAATACCACAAGTAGAAGGAAATCCACTTTTATTGTACATAGCAACAACTGAGATATCGTTGGGAGCCTTGTTAGCACAGGAGGATTCAACAAAAAAGAAAGGGAAACTTATTATATCAGTAGAACCTTAAATGGCTATGAAGTCGATTACACCTTCATTGAAAAGGCTTGCTTGGAAGTAGTGTTCGCTACCCAACAATTACGACACTACATGGTAACTCATACCATCAAATTAATAGATAAGATAGATCCACTGAAATACCTTCTTAGGAAAGCTAATCTAACTGGAAGACTAGCTAAGTGGGTCATGATGTTGAGTGAATTTGACATCCAATATGTCGATAGGAAGACAATCAAAGGACAAGCAATCACATACTAGTTAGCTAAAGCACCATTGCAATTCAATCATCTTGTGCCGTAGAAAAATGGCCCCTTGTCATTTTTATGGCCTTTTAGGTCTTGTTTCATGGTATTTGATATATTTGGATTTTATTTTATGTTGTAACCTAGCTTGTACATGCATATTTAGGTACTAAAATTCAAATAATGATGTCTTGTGAAGGTGTTGTTAAGTGTTGTAAGAAATTTCTACATTCTTCTAGACTCTATTTATTACAAATCACCTAAAAAACACCTTTTTACACATCATCAAGTCCTATTTTGAAGTGTTGTAAAGTCTTGTAACAAGATTTCACAATTTCCTAGGCACAACTTCACTATTTATCTCTTCTTATGACTTATTTGACCCCTTTATGCCCTCATATGCTTTAATTAAGTGTATTTTTGGATATTATCCCAACAAACAATATTAAATGCAACTTAATTCTCAACACTTTTTTTAGGTCCTAGGTGGGACCCATTCGCCATGGGTGGTGAATGAGTCCCCCTTGGCCCCAAATTCAAAATATTTCAATTTTTTTTTGGTTTTTTATTCAAAAACACTTGATGTTGGCCTATGATGATGTATGAACGGGTTACTACAACACAAGATTGTATAAATAAGTGTTTTTCATCTCATTTTACATCTCCTCATTCATTCAAGAAATATCATTCACACATCTAAGCATTCAAACATATTACAACATCAATTCAAGCAATATTCAAGCACTTTGAAGCATCCATTGACATTACTTCAGATTTGCATTATCAAGGGTTTGGTAAGTTGATAGAATTTTCATGTTATTAGTTGTCTTTCTCTTTCATTTCATTATTTCATTAAGGGTTTGATTACCAAAAGTGGGGTTTGACCAAGGTAAACCCCTGTTTGCTAACCCTCAACCATTTTCCCTCTTGCATGTGTGTTTGCACACTTAGGTATGCATATTTAACAAGATTTTTTATGTTGAAAAGTGGATAGCAAAGTCAACTAGGTGTTTCAAGTCAACTCAAGTCTATTTCAAGCTTGAAGAAGGTTTTTTGTCTGTTTCCTGCATAATTGACTTCGGCAACTTGACAAGTAGATATTACCGGATCTGGTGTTGCAAAGATGTCTCTTGATTTTCCATAAATTTGGGAGAGGACTGATTTGCCACCAGTGGTGAATGAGTCCCACCTTAGGAATGAAAATATGAGTTTTTTCAGATTCAGGATCCCGAATGTTAGAAACCAATTTCTGACACTGTTTTACCAGGAGGACTAATTCACCACCCTGGGTGAATGAGTCCCACTGTGAAAAATCAGTGATTTCAACCAACATCGACAACATTCTGGATTCTTCATCAGGTCTCTAGGTGTACTCTATTTCTGTCTATTTCTTTTTGTTCTACATATTTTCTTCATTTACTTCATTATTGCATTACACAATGTGTTTTCAAACATAGCTTAAATCTCCCTTTTGCATTCATTTTAGTTCATTTAATTTAGCAAATTGCATTTAGTTTACTTCATTTAGATTAGACAACATTATATATAATATTAATTGAATGAACCCTTTGCATTTTTGGGTCCTGTCTCTCTACTTTTAGGTGAAAAACCCTAGAAGAGCTAGAGAAGTCCTAGTGACCCAAAAATATATGGTTCATTTTGGTGAACCCGACATTTGAACACTTTGCATTTCTGATTTCATTGTCATATTTCACCTTAGTTTACATTTGCATAAACAATTCAATTAGGTCATTGCTTTGTTTTTGCATTCTAGGTCTTTTCATATTGCATTACTGAAACCTTCATTTAGATTTCATTTTTGCATTGCATCTTATTGAAAAAAAATAGAAAATATGCATTCTGCATCCTTAGTTGCATTCTGTAGAGCATTAAAATCATCTTATTTTTTTTGAAAAACACAAAAAAATAGCATACTGGGACTCATTTGCCACCCTGGGCGAATTAGTACCTTTGCACTTTTTAGACAACATTTATGGCATCTTTCTGGCATTTTCTTGCATTTTTGTTTTCTATAGTTTGTTCTCTGTTACAGTTAGTAGTATTTCTATTATTTTCATTTAGACATCTTAGACTACCTTGCATTTTACTTCAACCCTCCTTTGTGGTACTTGTATGAGTGTTTGGTGCCCCATTGATAATACTTTAGTGAGAAGAAGTTCTAGACTCATGGCTTCCCACAATAGCACTTTTGTTGTGGACCTTGGGATCTCAAGAGCTCCTACTCCTAGTATGGACAATGGTCCATTAGGAATTGATCATACCACTTCTATGCCTTCACCTTTCCATCCAATGAATTTTTACACCCAAAACAACTCTCTTCCTCAAGACAAGGTCATTAGTCTTCATGAAGAATTTGCACATTTACAACAAGACTTGACACTTGAAAACATTTCCCAAATTGCCATGCCTACCATTGATAATCTTCATCGTTTGATTGAAAGTGATGAAGGCTTGCAAGTGATGAAGAAAATTGTTGAGATTTAAAGTAAACATGCCTCTTCTAATATCCAATCTGAAAACATTCCTTTAAGCCAAGGAGGACCTCCAGTTCCTCCCCCTTCAACCATAGCATCTATACCAACTTACATCAATCCACAAGTCACTACAACTATCCAACAGGTTAGTTATGTGGCTCCTTCCTTTGAAATTCCACCTAACATTCCTACCTCTCTTGTGGAATCGCAAGTCCCTTCCACCACTTTCACACCCCTTAGTATTCCTTTCACTTCCCCCAACATCCCTTACACTACACCATTTTCTCTTCCATCTCAACCTACACACCCCAATCCTGTTCTTACACAACTCCTTACTACCGTTTATTCCATGCAACACCAACTTTCCAACATTAGTCAAATTCAAACAGCTCCACCCACATATCATGTCCATAGCGGCCCCTTATCCTTAGAAATCTTATGTACCTCGATGCCACAAGGGATATAAATGCCTCGGTTTGAGAGATATGGAGGTAAAGGAGACCCTATCAACCATGTTAATGCTTATACAACTTTATGTAGTGATTTTGTCCTTGATGATAGACTTTTAGACAAACTTTTCCCGAGGGCCTTGAAAGATACTACATTAGAGTGGTTTTCCAACTTGCCTAATCATTCCATCCGCTCCTTCAATGAACTTGTGGATGCTTTCATAAGTAACTTCCAAGTTCACATGACACCTAAGAAAACAATGGCTGACCTCATGTGATGTAGACAAAACACAGATGAAAAAGTCATGGATTTTATCTTATGATACCAATCATTGTATGCTCAAATAGATGTCAAGATTCCTGATGCACATCTACAAAAGATGTTTATCAAAAAATTTCACATAAATCTTCAGGATAAGCTAACTATGATGAAATTCCCTTCGTTTATGCATTTATGCACAACCTTGTGTGAATACCATAACTTGATTTCAAGTCATAATTCAAAATCCACTTCTCACCGAGCTAACAAAATTGAACACAAAAATCAAAACCACAATAACAATCAAAAATTTTGCAAACCAAATAAAGGTTTCTTACAGTTTAATCTACCTCCTCAACCTCAACCGCAACCAACCCAAGAAGTTCAAAATCATGTGGCAGCTGTTAAGGCAGTGGTGCCTTATCATTATGGGGACCCCAATAGACAATTTACTCCCCTACCCAACAACCTCCATAATACAATGAACCAATTAATTCAACAACGCATGCTCACTTTTCCACCCATTAGATCACTTGATCCAAACTAGCCATTACCGCCCATATTCAAACCTAATGCTTATTGTCATTTTCATTGCCAAAATGGACATGACACTAACATTGCAAGTGTCTAAAACATTTAGTTCAAGACCTCATTGATTCAGGACATTTAACCATTATGGGTGTTAATGATAAAGGCAATAAGTCCGTTGCACCCCCTAACCAAAATTTACAAATCTTAACCAACCCCATGCCTAAACACACTACATTTTTCAAGGCTAGTGAACCTTCAAAAACTGATATAACGACTATTGATATGAATAATGAACAACATGATATAACTCTAACTGTTACCCAAGTTAATCCTATGGATAAACTTGTGAGTGCGATATACATTATCCCTTGTAAGGGCCAAACCACTAAATCTCTTGATAATAATTTTTTTGCTAAAGACATACTACAAAAACTTCCTGATGGTCCTCTCTACATAGCTGGCATAATCTATGATAAGCCCACTAATGGGATATTAATAGATCCTACTTGTGGCAAGAATGTGATCACAGAGGAATTTCTAGTATTACATGAACTATATCAAGATGATTATAATAAACTAACTGCATGGATTAAGACACATATTGGTTTTGCATTCCCTACGATCGGATTGATTGTACTCCCCTTATAGATAGGACCTAGAACTTTGGAGGTAACTGTTACCAATTTTTTGCTACAACTCAATTGGTGGAGCTGATTAAATATTGTTATATTTGAAAGTGAAAATTACAGTTATTTTTGCATATGCTTAAGTGTTGTTTTCACCTTATTTATCATTTATCAAGTGATAGTTATGCAGGTGTTTGAGAAAATTGAATTTTAGAAGTATTACTCATGTTTTTTGAAAATCAAATGGAGTATAGAACTAAATATACAAATGATAAAGCATAACAAAATGCTTTCGTTTATTTCATGAAATGATTCACATTGCATATGTTCATTTGAATGCAAGAATACAAATGACAAGTACAACATTGCATTTCAATGCATTTCTTTCAGAATGGAAATAAAGGAACAAAATTTAAATATCCACACAAGCCATGGTTTTAGCTAATTCCATTCATTGTGGAAAGTAAACTATACAATTGAAGGTAAAAAGAAATGAGAAAGAAAATAGAAGAAGACATATCCATCATTACCTGATCTTCATCTTTGGTTGAGATGCTACTGCTTGCTTCGTCCTGCTTCCGCTCCTAGGTGCCTACAAGAGATTGAGAGGGGTGTCAATTAAGAGCTCCAGATATGATTTATACTACAATCTCTACCAACAGACATATAATTAACTCTTCAAAATGCATGGAATCAACTAAAGGAAGGAACAAAACATGAACTAAAAAGAGAAAACATCTTCATCATACATTGTTTTTATGCTAACATTGTTTGTTTCCTTGTGCAGGTATAGGAAGAGTCATGTAGCTGATTAGCTTTTGAAGACCAAGCATGTGGGAAAAAATGGGCTCCCACAAGGGTAGAGCTCGACATGCTGCCCCTTATACATTACAGATGGGGCCAACTGAAGGAATGAAATTATCATGTTCATCTGAACTACATAACTGAAAGAGTAAAACAAAGTTCATTCATCTAAGTCATCAAGTTGACTGCTCACTCATAACAATCAAGTAGTGTGCTTCTTGAAAGCTACAGGTGGACAGTCAACTTAAATGAGCTCAATCAATTCAACTAAATACATCATTTTCATGATTGTAAATCTCAAATATTGCTATACGGTTTGATATTTCAGCCATAGTATTGTTTGTTGCTTAAGGTATGTTCACATTAAATGTTGTTTCATATTTTTTTGTTTTGGAGCAGCAATGTTCTATCTCATAATGGTGATAGTGAACAGGCATACATAATGCCTCAACAAGGAGCACTGTTTCAGATTTTTCATTTGGGAAGAGAGCAAGGCATAAGACAATTTTATTAAATGGAGTATAAAAATGCATGAAGAGTGCTAGTTAGAAGAGCATAAACATGTAAGGGCAGTTGAGCATGGAGAGAGCTCTAGATTCCCATTAGAATGAAGGATGACAAGCATTAATATAGTGACCAGTATGTCTGATAAAGTGAAGTAGTGATTCAACAAAGACAACTAGTTTCATTTTGGTTGAGTGCAAATGTTGCATTAAGTGAAGTTTATACATCACTATATTTGAAAGGGAAACAATAAAAAATACATTATTTTGGAGACTTGTTATGTTATTAAATTGTTCTGTCATTCAAAGTGTATTTTCAAAGAATAATTTTCATGGGTCTGGGCAGAAAAATATGGACAGATTGAACAACAATTACAATATGCAGAAATAATTTCCAGAACGAGTAGAGAATGACAAAGCATGGAGGAGTTGCTACAAGTATAGTAAACTAAAAATACAGGTGGAGCTACAGCCATAAAAATTTAAATCTAAGTTTAGTACACATAAATCAAGAGTATCTGTTATCAATTCAACATGCTCAATATAATCAAGGGTGAATGTTCTTAATGTGCTACATTTCAGAGACAAAATTTGCTACATATCTTGGTATAGAGTTTTCGACAAAATCCAGATTTCTTTCATTTTTCAGAATACCCACATTGGGGTTTTGAGATTTAAATACAGATACTACAATTTTCAGAGATACCCATGGGGTTTCATAAATGTAGAACTAATACCATGGTGGGTTGATTTCAAATTTTGAATGTGTAATGAAATAAATAGATTTTTCACTATTTTCAGCTTACCCACATAGGCTTTTCAACAGAAAAGCAAAGAAATGTATTTTCTTCAAAATATTATTTACCCATATAGGGGTTTTAATAGAGATTTCGAAAGGAAGTGAGATATCATCATGGGTTGAGCTCTAGACAGATAAACATGGTTGCCTTTCAAGTTCCTGAATACCCATGAGGGATTTTGATAAAACACAGAAGATTTATACAATGCTTTCATGGTCGAGCTTGAAAGATTCAAAATAAGCATTATTTTCTTCAAATACAATTTACCCACATCTTGTTTTTGTTTCATAATACAAAATACATTAAAATTCTTTCATGGGTCGATCCCAGAAAGGTTCCCAAATGCCTAGTTTGAGCATGAGTGGCCACGGCCTGGAGGGAGCCCTTGGCTCATAAATTTTCATCAATATTCATAAAGAGATAAAAACGTTCTGAGTTTTCTATAAGGATCTCAAAATCTGAACAAAGAACAGAGTGTTACTGTGTAAGTTTTTCTAAGTGAGATTCATGGGGAAGCAAGTGTTAGGTGCGACCTGTGAGGAAGAGAATACACAAAAATTTCTAGCTTGTCTCTTCCATGCAAGGTCTTCATTTTCTGTCATTGGTGGAGCTTGGCTTGCAGAGTTTTTGCTCAAAATGGGACATTCTAATGGCATCCAGATGAAGTAATGAAATGAAAGCATTACAGAGACGCAAAAATATCAGAATAAATACATGTACAACAATGGCTTTAATGGTAATTTTTTAGAGCAAAATACATGGAGAAATAGAAGCATTCACTTACCCACGGTGTTGGAAAGGAACCCTCATTCAAGTTTTTGCAGAATCCAGAGGATAACTCCAAGGTCGAGCTTGTATATGGCGGCCAAATGGTATGGAATTAGTAGATAGAGACAAAAATACGAAGAATATATCAAATAACCATCTCATGTTGCGGCCTCAAGGCCAAAAAATGGCTCAGAAACAAAGTAATGGAGCTCAAAAGAGCTTAAAAATGACTTACCCATGATTTGCAAAGAGGAATCGACCAGTTTGAGGGAAAGATCATGAGTTCCAAGCATCCTCAGATGAAACCCTAGCATGATGGTGACACGTTTTCTCTCCCAGACAGAGCTTCCTTTCAAAATGACAAGTGCAAAATGAAATGATTTTAGGGTTTGCATCGAATTTTGTTCTTCATATGCCCTAATTCGAAGTGGGATTTCATTTAAGGATTAATGCCTTAGTTTTATGTAATGCATGCCCTAGGTTGAACATTTTAAAGGCTTCCACCTTATGTTTTTCCTAAGTCCTTTAGGTTTGTTTGATTAAATATTTTATGGCCTAAGACTTTAGGGATTTTTTAAACATCAATTTTATGCCTTAGTGAAAATTGAGAAGTGATTTAATGCCTTAGTTTTTAATTGATTTAGGAGAAAAATCAATTAAAAAAGAATGATTAAATCAGATATGCCTTGGAAAATAAACCTTTGTCACTTAGGGTTTATTTTAGTTTTCTATTGATTTTAAAGTATTGATTTTAAAGAAATCAATTAGGGTATGATGAGAGAGATGTGCCTTGTATTTTTATGATTTTTTAAGAAAATCAATCATTGTAAATGGAGAAATAAGTTGTGTTT
>VDFB02206795.1:0-21365 GCA_007258455.2 Sequoia sempervirens | reverse complement strand
GCCAATGCTCATTGCTCCTTCATACATCCATCTTGCCACCGATGCTCAGACCCATTGCATGATGCCTCTTTTAAAGAGGAGTTTAGAATTGTCTAGAACTGTCTAGCACGTATTCAAACCATGTGGAAAATCCTTCATTGGTCTTCCCTTCTGGACTCTTCTTTTGCCTGCCAAATTATCTATTTTACTGATGTTTCTAGACTAAACATTAATTGCAGGTTGGTGGTGGTAGAAATTAATTCCTACAATTCTCCCCCTTAATTTCTACCACAAATCAATTGCACATGCCATAATCTACTAGAGATGGGTCTTGGCTTAAAGCCTTGTTAGGTACCCATTTACAAGTATTAATTGTGTCAATGAAACATTATTCTTTACAAAAAACTTTCCTTCCTTGATATCTTCATGCCTGATGATGCCTTTGTCTTTGTCCAACTGCTATGGTAATCTCTCAAATCTTCAATCTACAACTTCTTGAAAATTTTCCATCTATAGATGCCTTGCCAAAAGTATTTGTTGTGTCTTCAAACTTGCCATGATTGCTATCAACTTTTACATGCAAACTTTTATACCTGAACAATTTTTTTTATCATGCCCGTAATCTTTTGCCAATTTGATCCAAAAGTCCATCCACAATCCATTTGTATGCTTCCTGTATTTTTGTTCTCTCTTTTCCAACACATTTTCTCTGAATGATTTCTTAAACCACAAATTTTGCACGGATGTAGATCCCAACATGTATATTTTATATGCCCTTTTCTATTACAATGTGAACACTGAATATAATGCTCTTCTCGAACAAATTTTGTTGAACCTAAAACATTTCCTTTACCTCTCACATATCCAAGGCTTTCATATTTTGATCTCATAACTAGTTCAATTGGCTCTTTCATTCCATGCTCATGATTACCTAATCCTCGGCCTTTATATCCCATTCTCTTCATGATTTGCAAACCAACATTATTCTTATTAATATGATTTGTAAAATCAGTCACATTGTCAACTTCATTTTTACATTCTTCATCATGAACAACTTGAGCAACATTACATATACCAACCAAATCTTCTGTACCACATAAAACATCACATGTCGATTTCTTTGCCTTCAAACATTCATTCTCTTCATTCAATCTTGATATTTCCTTTTTGTATAAACTATTCTCTTCTTCTAATTTCATCATCTTTTCTTCTACCAATTTCACTCTTTGTACTAATTCCTCATTCCTTGTATTAATCTCATCAAACAATTTTAGTTTTTCTTCAAGCTCTTTATTCTTTTCTTTAAGTTTGGACGATTCCTCAACCTACCAATTATGTAT
This sequence comes from Sequoia sempervirens, assembly GCA_007258455.2. NCBI lineage: Eukaryota > Viridiplantae > Streptophyta > Pinopsida > Cupressales > Cupressaceae > Sequoia > Sequoia sempervirens. Next base: position 20,046 of record VDFB02206795.1, on the reverse strand, counting down.
TTGTTCCACAAACTTTAACCTATCCTCTAGCTCTTCAATTGTCTCCTTAGAATCACTAATTACATTTAAAAGGTTACATTTTTCTGCTCCCATTTCTTTCCTTGATTTTTCCAATTCTTTTTTCTAAAAAATCATTTTCACATTTTAAACTTGTATTTTCTTTCTTCACCTTTATTAATTCTTCTTCCAAATTATTTGTCTTATCTTTCTTTATTCTATTAGCTTTTCCCATTAGAACAAACAATTTCAACTTACCTTATATTCTTGATTAACCTTCTTTAATTCTACAATCTTTCTACACTTGATTTCTCCACTTTCAAATTGCCTTCCCACAATAACAATCTTTCTTCAAGCTTCACAAATCAGAACTTTCAACCACCTCTTACAATTTGTTAGAGATACATAATACTTCTTCACATGACATTATCTAACTTTTGATAACAATAATAACATTCTTCATCATTTTAACTCCACATTTTACTGCCTAAAGATACAATAACTTTTATCAATCAGCCACAAATACCTTTTCAATATTTATGATCTTTATGCCTACGGACTCCCCCTTAAACTGTGGTGGTTACAAACAAAACTTGCTCCTCTGATGGCGACATTTACTTGAATCTGATCCAACCTTCAATACTTCTTATACAACTTCTAGAATATCCTTAGCAACTTTTTCTGCAGTTAAAACAAACAACTTTACCTCCTGGATAGTTGCGGCCTCTTTGAACAGTGATCCCCTTTGACTTGCTTCAGATCTGCAGATCCTCTTCTTAGTCAGCAGCGGCTTCTTCTATTTCTGCAGCTGTGGTCTCGGCGTGAACAACACATTCAACAATCTTTACTCCTTTTCCGTCTTTTCTTTAATTACGGCAACGCTTCTGTTGTGGCTGGGTAATATGATGGATTGCGCCTTCATGTTGACTGGGCTACTCTTCCTTTGGACAGCCTGCAATCTACTTTAATTCTGGAACATGCTTCAGTGAATACGCCAATCTCTTCATGCTTTCAACACAGCATAATGCTGCAAGAGTCGATTTCCATCTTATAGCTTTGGAGCTCACAGAAGACAGCTCAGACACAGAACCATACCCAAAATGTTCTCACTGCTCACAATATCCTCAGGAACTTTTACCATACGCTCTGATACCACTTGTAGGGGTGGATGGACATGGACAAACACACAGAAATTATACAGCACAAGAGAAAACATTAAAATAGTACAAGGTTTAATTAATATCTTGAATAATACAGAGCTGCCAATGCTCATTCCTCCTTCATACATCCATCTTGCCACCGATGCTCAGACCCATTGCATGATGCCTCTTTTAAAGAGGAGTTTAGAACTGTCTAGAACTGTCTAGCACGTATTCAAACCATGTGGAAAATCCTTCGTTGGTCTTCCCTTCTGGACTCTTCTTTTACCTGCCAACTTATCTGCTTTACCGATGTTTCTAGACTAAACATTAATTGCAGGTTGGTGCTGGTTGAAATTAATTCCTACAAATCGTTACTACATAAATAGAAAACTGAGCTGGTTCTGTGTAGGCAGGAATTAAAGGGTTTCAAAACCATCCCCGCCAAGACCAATGTCAGGTGTTTCAATTCCATTTTTGACGAGTCCATGGGTTCAAAAATTACATTCTTTTTAGGCCAATCTGATAGTTGTGTTTGTTGGAAATATTAATCTTGAGTAGCCAATGGGCGGATGCATTAAATGCAGCATCAAATGAAATCAACTTCAGGATCATTTTCCCCACTTATTAGGTAATGCGACATTCTTACATCCGGTGATTGCATTAAAGCGATGAGTAATTTTGTTAGGTGAGTTCAAATTTTTTGAGCACCAGTTTTTGTGTATTGGCTGAAAAGCCAAAAGTAGAATTGAATGCATATTATTCTGTGCAAGAGACAGACAAAAGTTTTTCTGGGTGAGACAAAAAGAAAAGTTTCAGCAAAACATAGAGAACAGAATGAATGTTCAGGAGCAACTGAACATGAAGTTCAGGAGCATCTGCCGCAGCAGAAGAAAGTCAGTAAGCCTTGCGCCTGTGCGCCAGAAGCTATCCCACACAGAGCAGTAGCGCAGAAGCGCCAGTGCGCTGGAAAATGCACAACTTCTGTAGTATATGTGTACAGAGCTTTTGCTCTGAAAAGTTTATATGTAAACAGTTTATGAATGTAATCTTTTTTCTGAGTAAATAGAATGTTGCAAATATTTCTGTCTCCATTTATGTCTGTCTCCTTCCCTTGATACACTTCCGTTGTGCATGTTTTCATTCTTTGCTTGGCATAAGAGTTTTCTGACATGGTATCAGAGCCCATAGGTTTACTGGGCAATCAGTTTTTAAAGCCTTAGCTTTGTCCTAGGCGTGCAAAAACAGAATCTTTATTTCTGGGTATTTGTGAAAGCCTTAGATCTTATCTGGGTATTTTTAGTTTTCCCCATTTTTAGCAAAATGGCTGGAGGAGACAATAGGAGTTGGCAGCAGCCACCTATTTTTGATGGTAGAAATTATGATGTTTGGGCAAAGAAAATGAAAACCATTTTTATTGCAAATGATTTATGGGAACTTGTTGCAAATGGGTTCACAGATGTGACTGACCCAACTGCATTTACAGCTTTGAGCAATGCTCAAAAGAACCAGTTGAAGGAGACACAGAAGAATGATGCAAAAGCCCTCAGTCTGATTGAGGCATCCTTGACAAAGGCTATCTTTCCCTAAATAACAGCAGCTACTTATGCAAAAGAAGCGTGGGAAACACTTCAAACCACCTGCAAAGGATCTGAGAAAGTCAGATCAGTCAAACTCCAGCTACAACGGAGAGAGTTTGAGACCATGCAGATGAAGGACAGTGAGTCCATTATAGATTTTCACACAAGGGCAGCCACTTTGATTAACCAGCTGAGGATAAGTGGTGAAACTTTGAAAGAACAAAAAATTGTGGAGAAGATATTGAGAAGCCTTCCCACAAAGTTTGATCCGGTGGTGATTGCCATTGAAGAGGCAAAAGATCTCACAACTTTGTCAGTTGATGAGCTGATGGGTTCTCTGCAAATCCATGAGCAGTGCCTAAATAGGTCTGCAACCTCCTCCCAAGAGCAAGCTTTTAATGCTCAGTTGAATGCAAGAGGAAGGGGGAGAGGTAGAAATGGCTCCAGATGTGGTAGAGGAAACTCTAGACGTGGAAATGACGGTGATGAAAGCTCAGCCCGAGCAAGCAGTCATGAGGGGGCGACCAGCTCCCAAGGAGGAAAAAAGAATAGCAGTTCTTATCAGAAAAAAGGTAAAAAAAATGTGCAGTGCTACAACTGTCAAAGGTATGGTCACTATGCAAGTGATTGCAGGAAACAACGTGACCAAGGGAGTCAGAATGCATATATTGCTAACTCAAATGTGGCTGGAAATGAAAGACAGTCACAACTATTCATTGCATGTAACCTTGCAGAACAGAGCAGAACTGAAGTTTGGTACTTGGACAGTGGCTGCAGCAACCACATGAGTGGTAACAAAGACTTGTTTGCCTCCATTGATAGCAGCGTGAAGTCTAAAATAAAAATGGGGAACAATGAGATGGTTCCAGTCATGGGCAAAGGCATGGTATGCCTACAAACCAAGCATGGTGATGAAAGACAAATATATGATGTCTTCTATGCCCCAGGATTGATATATAACCTCTTGAGCATTGGACAGATGGTCCAAAACGGGTATAGAGTGCTGATGGAGAAAGGGGAATGCATCATCTATGATAAAGATCGAAACGAAAGAGTTATGGCAGTGGTTCAAATGACACAGAACCGAATGTTTCCTCTCAAGATGCAAATCTCAGCACAGTCAAAAGGCCTGTAGCAATCAGCCTTCAAAGCAACCATTCAAGATATCTCCAAGCTATGGCACCTCAGGTATGGACACTTAGGTTACTCTAGTTTGAGTCTTTTGTCCAAGAAAAATATAATAGATGGTCTGCCAAAAATCGTAGAGCCTAATGTTAGATGTGAAGCTTGCATTTTGGGCAAGCAACATAGGCAACCTTTTAATTCAGGCAACTGTACAAGGGCTAGAGCACCATTGGAGTTGGTGCACACTGACTTGGTAGGCCCTATGCAAAATCTGTCTTTTGGCAAAAGCAGATTTTTTATGACCTTTATAGATGATTACAACTGTAGGACATGGGTCTATTTTTTGCAGCATAAGTCTGAAGCATTTGACAAGTTTTTGTTATTTAAGGCCCAGGCTGAAAAGGAGAGTGGACACTTTATTAAGGTCCTAAGGTCAGATCGTGGAGGAGAGTATACCTCCAATCAATTTGTAAATTTCTGCAGGAAAAATGGCATCAAGAAGAAGCTCATAGCCAATTATACTCCGCAGCAAAATGGAGTGGCTGAAAGGAAAAATAGGACCATTGTGGAGATGGCAAGGAGCATGATGAAAGTAAAGGGACTCCCTATCGAATATTGGGGAGAGGCTATAGCAACAACTGCTTATCTGATAAATAGAAGTCCAACGAAGGCAATCCATGATAAAATCCCTCAAGAGGCATGGACAAAACAAAAGTGGTCAGTTGAGCACTTGAGAGTGTTTGGGTGTGTAGCCTATGCACATGTGCCTAAAGAAAATAGGCAGAAATTGGATTACAAGGGTGAAAAGTGTATTTTCTTGGGCTACTGTACAGAGTCCAAAGCCTATCGGCTATATAATTCGGTCATCAAGAAGGTAATCATCAGTAGGGACGTGGAGTTCCTAGAAAATGAGTTGTGGGATGGAAAAGTTGACAGCAATACTAATATTTCTGTCTCCATACCCCTTAAGGATGAAGAAGCTGCAAAGCGCAGATGCGCCGGAAACCTACAGGAAGCTGACAGTTCAGAAAATAGCAGCAGTAGCTCTGGAAATTCTCAGCAGAGAAGGAGCTCCAGAAACTTCCAGCAGAGAAGATGCTCCAGAAACTTTTAACAGGAAAGTTGCTCCGGAAACCTACAGCAGCAGACTTCTTCATCAGGCCAGCAGCCAAGCAGCTCCGGAAATTCAGACCCCACTCTCGCCTCCCTAGTGCCAAGAAAGACTAAGAGTCTAAGGGAGATCTACCAAGGTGAAAGGTATGATGAAGTTTTTAATGAGAGTGTAAATTTCGCATTATTTTCTCATAGTGATCCTATTTATTTTGAGGAGGCTGTGAAAGAACAGAAATGGTGTGAGGCCATGGATGAGGAGATAGATGCAATAGAAAGAAACAAGACATGGGAGCTCACTGATTTACCCAAAGGGAAATCAGTTATTGGTGTCAAATGGGTCTACAAGACCAAATGTAATGCCGAAGGAAGAATAGAAAGGCATAAGGCAAGATTAGTTGTCAAGGGGTACAAACAACAGTTTGGGAGAGATTATGATGAGACTTTTTCCCCTGTTGCAAGGATGGAGACCGTGCGGGCAGTCATTGCAATTGCAGCCCAGCACATGTGGAAGGTTTATCAAATGGATGTGAAGTCCGCCTTTCTCAATGGAGTCTTAAAAGAAGAGGTATATGTGGAGCAGCCCTTTGGATATGAAGTTCTAGGTAAAGAACACAAGGTATATAGGCTGAAGAAAGCTCTTTATGGGCTGAAACAAGCTCCACGGGCATGGTACAGCAGGATTGACTCATACTTGATGAGCAATGGCTTTAGCAAAAGCGATGGTGAGCCCACTCTTTACATCAAGGCAGCAAATGGTAAGGTTTTAATTGTTGTCTTGTATGTAGATGATTTAGTATTTACTGGGGATGATAATTTTCTCATTGCTGATTTTAAAAATGCCATGAAAAGAGAGTTTGAAATGACAGATTTAGGACTCTTAAGATATTTTCTAGGCATAGAGGTCCAATAATTGGATAATGGCATCTTTATTTCACAATCAAGTTATGCCAAACAAATCTTGGAAAGATTTAGGATGTTGGACAGCAAAGCAGCCCCAACCCCAATAGCTATAGGTCTGAAGTTGAGTAAAGAGGACAACAGCAATAATGTTAACCCAACCCTCTATAAGAGCATGGTTGGAAGCCTCATGTACTTGACAGCTACGAGACCAGATTTAATGTATGCGGTAAGCCTGATTTCTAGGTTCATGGAGCAACCTAAGGACACACACTGGTAAGCAGGTAAAAGGATTCTCAGGTATGTCAATGGCACAAAAAACTATGGCATAATGTATACCACCTCTAATGAGTTTCAGCTGGTTGGGTACACTGACAGTGATTGGGCAGGAAATGTGGATGATAGAAAGAGCACATCCGGGTATATTTTTCACTTGGGTTCAGGAGCAGTTTCATGGGCTTCCAAGAAACAATCGATTGTTGTCTTATCCACAGCCGAAGCAGAATACATAACAACGAATGCAACAGCATGCCAAGCTGTGTGGCTAAGAAGGATCTTAGCAGATTTGAGAGAAGAACAAGAGGATGGAACAGTAATTTTCTGTGACAATGTTTCATCAATAGCCTTGACCAAAAATCCTATGTTTCATGGAAGAAGCAAACATATTGAAATCAGGTATCATTTTATCAGAGAATTGGTTGAGAATAATGAAATTAAAATGGCATTTTGTAGGTCAGAGCAGCAGCTCTCAGATATTTTTACAAAGGCTTTGTCAAAAGAACCTTTTGAGTGCCTAAGATATAGGTTGGGTGTGCAGGAATGCGCCAGAACTTCAGTTCTGGAAAACACAGAGAAGCGCAGGTGTGCCAGAACTTCAGCAGACAGTTCCAGAATGCAAAACAAAGGCAAACAGGTTTGCGCCGGAAACTTTTCACCAGTGCTCCGGAACTTTTATGGCGATGGCGGAAGTTTCGCGAGAATGTTGAAAAATAGGTTTCGCGTGGGAAAATTTTCACGGTGCTCTAGAACTTTATGGCGATGTGCGGAAGTTTACATGAGAATGTTGAAAGAACATGTTTCGCGGAAAATTTCACCGGTGCTCCGAAAATTTTATGGCGATGCATTGGAAGTTTTGCAGAATGTTGAAGAATAGGTTGCCGAAAACTTTCCACTTAGGTGCTCCGGCTTTTATGGTGATGTATGAAGTTTGGCGAGGTTGAAGAAGCGGGGAACTTTCGCGGAAACTTTACTCCGAGGATTTAGCGAATTTTCGCGGGGAAGTTTCCAAATAATGATGAAGAGTAGAAAGACTCAAGATTAAGGGGGAGTGTTGGAAATATTAATCTTGAGCAGCCAACAGACAGATGCATTAAATGCACTGTCAGATGAAATCAACTCGGATCATTTCCCCCCCCCCCTGCCGTGTTTGACATTCTTACTGTCCAGTGATTGCATTCTGGCAGTAATTAATTTTGTTAGGTAAGTTCAAATTTTTGAGCCCCAGTTTTTGTGTATTGGCTGAAAAGCCAAAAGTAGAATTGAGTACAAAATGATTTTTTGTGCAAAGAGATGAGCGAGTTTTTTAAGGGAGAGCGAGAAAAAAAGTTTGAGCAAAACACATAGAAACGAAGGAATATTGGGCGGTGACGGTGAAGTTCAGACATCTGCCTTGACGAGAAGAAAGTGATAAACTATGCGCCCATCGCTGAAGCTATCCCACACGAACCTTGGCCTTGGCCTTCGTCTTATTTGGAAAATCACCGACTTACGTAGTATATGGTAATACCCGAGATTTTGCTTTCACGAGAATTTTATATATGTAAGCGGTTTATTAGTGTAATCTTTTTTAGGAGTAAATTGGATATTGCAAATATTTACATCTCCATTTATATGCATTCCTTACGTTGATCTGGTTACATTTGTGCATGTTTCATTTCTTTTCTTGGCATAAGAGTTTTGATAGTGTTGGGGCATTCGGCTTCCTTAGTATGGCTCCAGATCGAGGGAAACTCCACAGAACTACCAAGCATTCCTTCATGGATTTCTCTTCAAAAATTACAGTATTTAAAAATCAAACATGGACAATTCAAAACGTTGTGGGAGAATGGCATGCAGGTATTTTTATCTTCCCAATCAAAAACTAAATCTCCTTTTAACGGTTTGGTGGTATTTATTCTGACATGGATGTCTCGGATATTTTTTTAAATCGTTGACAGCTCTACACAAATTTATTCTGAATTTCAGGTGCCCTACCAGTTGAAAGAGTTGGTAATTTCTCAAATCTGTTTGAAAGAGTTTCCATATTTTTCAGGAATATCTGATACTCTAGAGAATGGGCTCTTAAATACTCGAGGAACTACAATCACAGGTTTGTCTTTACTAGAATTTCTCAATATGAATCTTTGTATTTTATGTGTCGGGTCTTCCGCATTAAAGGGGGAAAAGGTTTCCACTAAGGAGGAAAGAGGACTCTTTGTGAATCTTTGTTTATCGTGAATTTCAAACTTAATAAGGTGGATTGTAATCTGCAGGAATGCCTTCTAGTGTTAGTGCCCCTATGAATGGCCTTGAAATGAAGATTGTGTATCCAGGATCTCAATTAGTGGAATGCAGTATTCAAGTCTTCAGTCTATCAAACTTCATAACTTGAAAAAACATGTGGAAGTGGATTTAAGAATGGTAAAGACATTAAATTGTCTTGAGATAACAAATTGTAAAAAAATGAAAAGTGTGTCAGGAATATCTGATCTTGCAATGCTTGTAGAATTGAAAATTTTTTATTGTGGGAAGCTCGAGTTTGAATACTTGTGTCTCAGGGGTATGAAGTGTCTGGAGAGGATAACATTTGATAAAAATGTGATGGTCAAATGTTTTGAGTTCGATGGTTGCCAAAGTTTTAAAATAACGGAGTTTTGTTGTGAAAAACTCGTTGATTTAAGAATCCGGGGCTGTCCGGAGCTTAAGGAGATGCCAGCTTTTAAAGGTCTAAGTTGCCTCGAGAGGATTATGATTGATAAATGTAAGATCCAATATCTTGAATTAAATGGTTGTCAAAATTTGAGAAGTGTCTCTGGTAACTTTCAGTTAACAGGGTTGTATATTAATGACTGTCCTGACCTTGAAGAGTTGCTCTACAACATTTATGATTGTCCCGAGCTTGAGGAGTTGCCAAGTCTTGCCAGGCTGAGCTCCTTGAGGGAATTTGTGATCGACTCGTGTGAGAAGCTGGAGAACGTCGCAGGTATTGAAGAGTTGCATGTACAACAATATATGAGACGTCGTTATTGCGGCAATGCAATAATACGGAATTGCATTCATAAGTTGAAGGTACTAATTTCAATACTCCTCTTAAACAGGCAATCATAAATATCATTTTATTTCATTATTTATCTTCAGCTTTGTTTTGTAATTTGTTCTTACAAGATAGTGTATAGGATTTTCGTAAGTAATGTTTGAAGATATCTGTACGGTGAAAACAATTTACCGTGGATAGAACTGAGAGTATTTTGTCTTTTATTTCAGAGTGTGCCATCAGAGGGAATGCTTATGATTGGAAGAGCAGTGGATGGAGCAGAGTCAAGATTAAACGAAAATCTGTTTTATGAAGCTGCTATAGGCTTCGATGGAGTTACTGAAATTGGTACCGACAAAAATTATCCGAAGTGGTCAGAATTGAGTGCAATTATTGTATGCTTTGTGGTTGTGGTTGATAGCTTTACTTCGGTAGAGGATATAAATGAATTACTTCCAGATGCCTTTTGCCTTAAGGTATGTAAAAGGGAATGGATAATTACAATGTTAACATGTCATGATTGGAGATACTGTTATTATATGAGTGTGAGTATTGAAGATTTTCTAACGAGGAGAGGAGTAATGAAGAAGGGGTTTCGGGTAGAGGTGAAGAAAGGTGAAGAGTGGAAAACTGTGGGGGTCTTATCTACAATTGTTGATAGTTTACATCATTTATAAATTTTAATTTGTTGATAGATTCATTTCGTATAGTTTGGTTTGAATTTATAGGATTTTAAAAATATATTTTTTTAAAGTGGAATTTTTATGAAAAAATGTTTTCTTATAAGAAAGTGCTAATCATTTAATTAATTCTTATATATGTATATATGAATAATATTTTTCTTTCTATTAGTAAAATATATGTTGGTTTAGTTTTTCCATGATCATTTAAAGCTTCATTTTAAAGTTCAAGTTTGAGAACTCCTTATTTAGTGAGAAGTTTTGTAACCTTTTGAATTATTTATGAAAAAAATTCTTAATTAAGAGATAGATTAATAAATGATAATTTAAAGTAAAGTTTTTAATAATATTTATTTGTTATTTCTTATTATGGGACTAGTTAATCTTTTTAAAGGTTTTAATTAATTATTAATAATGGTAAATCCCCAGTAATTAAAAGCTACAAGTATTTAAAAAATAATGTTAATATTATTTTTTAAATATTAAGATACACATTTTTTAATGAACTGTAACAAAGTTTAGATTCCTAGCAAAGTACTTAGTTCATAATTAGGAACTAGATCCATACTAGCAAACCCAACTTAGAGTATTGCAAAGAAGAATATTTAGATTCTAATCTACTTTGGTGATTTCTAGAGATTTTTAGATCCCAAGGCATGTTGATTTTTAAGTCTTTATCATTTGTAGAGCTAAGTGATCTATCATTCATTTTATTTTCTATCTAAAAAATATCTCTACGATTATCTAAATATTTGAGATTTGATTTATTTTATGACATCTACTATCTAGTCTAGGTTAATTGTGCTTATTTATATGCATTTTTTGACTAGCCTAGAGTAACCCTAGGGATTAGGTTTTTATCTTTGCATTTTGCTAGACTTGATCTAGACTACACAATGTAGTTTATTTTTTAAGGATTAATTATTTTTTAAAGATAGATAATTATCTTTTATTCTATATTATTTTTAGACTTAAATTATCCTTTTTCTTTTGTTCTTCATTACTAGATCCTCCTTTTAGGGCTTGGTGTTTCTTATCCTAATCCTATCTTCTACTCACCCTACCCATCCTAGATTTTTGTTAATGTTAACTCTTCCAACACATTTTAGATCTAATTTCATATTGATATTTAGAGCTACAATATATTATACATTCTTTTTTTATGTCACTTGATTTGTCCTTTTAGGGTTGTCACTCTTAATTCTTAGCTTCAGTGCTAAGCACTTTAGGATCAATCTTAAGTGACATGAGATTGAACCTAGGAAAGTGCTAATTTTGAGGTAAAGATTGATTGCATGGACATGGTTACAAATATATTCTTTAACTTTGGATGAAAATTGTGATTATTGAATAAGTTACAACTCATACAAAGAAAAATATAGAAAGGGAGGTTGATTATAAAAGACACACAATACACATGAACAAGACTAAATTGGACAAGTGGGTGGTCAATCCTTGTAGGACCTCATATATATACCACCTTTGACAATATGGGTAATTACCTCAACCCTTTATTTAGGACATCAATTTGCAATTACAAAAGCCTCAAATGCAACCTAGCATCTGGGAGGATTACAAATGCGTGTTCTTATGACCTACTACCATCACTTCCTATGGGTATAGTGTGAGTAAATTCCCAAGGCTAACTATTTACTTGTGCACTATAAGAAAAATAAGTTGAGTGGATGCTTAACTAGGATATACAAGATTAACTAGGGGCATCCTTGATATCCCCAAAGGTATGTGAGGCTCAATTTTATCAATAAAAACCCATCTATAATAATGTGTTAATGGAAAAGTGAAATTACAATTCACCTTGTCTCCTTACAAAAATGGGCATCACAATTGTGCTAACTAATGGTACTCCTTTGAGATATGAATTTCATTCCCCACTTTTGTATAACTTACCAAAATGTGCAATTTTTTTTTTTGCCTAAGGTGATGAAATCCTTAAGAAGATCCACTAGTGATTTGTCTTTCTTTGAAATGACATCCAAAAAGGTAGCGAGGGAAAGTAATTGCAAATTTCAAATCTCAAGAACTAAACATGAGACATAGATAAATTTAAATGGACCCTATTAGAAGGAATGAATATGATGTGAATGAAATTTTTAATGTCTAAGACTACAGATTTATTAAATATATTCATCAATTCTTTAAGGAGTTGAATTTGAAATGGAAAATTCACCTAGATCGTATTAAATGTGGAAATATATAAATCGTATAATTTTTTAATAATTAGAATGGTACAAAGATTGAGATTTAGTAGCATACTACTAGTAAACAAAGATATGGTATATAGGGATTTAGTATGTAATCAAATAATCACATTTTAATGGTATTACACCTTGTTAGATTATAGAAGCATATAAAACCTATGGGTAAGTCCATGAAAATGGGGGATCAAAAGGGGATCTTAAGTGACCACCTTTTCTATAAAATAAAATAAAATAATATTGGATGAGAAATTCAAAAAAGTTATGTGTAAAATTTTGAGATGTGATAAGAACAAGAGTCATAGTGCTTTGAATGTACTTTATGAAATAATAATTTATTTTGACAATGGTGGAGATAAAGGATTTAAATTAAGGGGAGTGTACAAAATTCTCATTTTTTTCAAAAAATATAACATAAGCATCGATGGAGTGATTGAAATTGGCAACAATGAAAATGATCCCAAGTTGTTAGAATTGAATCTTCTTCTTGGATGTTTTGTGATTGTGGTTGATAAATCTACTTTAGTAGAGGATATAGATAAATTGCTTGTATATTTCTTTGACTATGTGCTTATGTTGCATTGAAGAGAATGGAAAATTACATTGGTAGTGTGTAATTAGTGGAGACACTTTGATTATATGAGGGTTGAAGATGGTTTAAGGAGGAAAGGAATAATGAAGGAGTTGCAGGTAGAGGTGAAGAAAGTTGAAGAGTTGAAAGGTGTGGGGGTGTTACATACAATTTTTGATAGATTATGTTATTTGTGAATGCAATATTATTTTTAAATTGTTGTATTTGTAAGGAAAATTGGATCCATTGTATGATAATTTCCACATAACCCAAAAGAGATATAATGCAAATAAGTGATCAAAATCCACATACAAGAGAATAGAAAACATACCCATCAAAGATGACACATGATATACCCTAGGAAAACCCTCAAGAGGGAAAAACCCAGCCTCCAAAAAGCATCCATACTCGATCATATTAATCAACCATGAAGAAAATACAAGAGTTACAATGAACACCTCTAAAGCATCAAGCCCTCTAATGAAATCCCATGTTTCCAAGCATGAATCCACACATCCCATTTCATTCTTCACAAATGGACTCTCAAGAAGACTCAATAATGAAAATAAAACCACTCAGCTAATCTAAACCACTACACATGTGTTTTCTTTTATAGACACAAGCTCACACATAATACAACTACTGGTAAGGTGGAACCATGTACCACAAAACCATGTGAATACAAAACCACTAACCCCTTATTTAATATTGGGTACTAAGCTATCACATTATTTAATATTTCCCCAATATTAAATTATTATCACATGTCTCCCACACAATAAATAATAATACAATGTTACAATACAACATCAAGTGGGTCCCCAAATAATTAACTAGGGTGATTAACAACACCACCAAGGTGTATCACAACTAAATAATTATTTAATTACAATAATATAATAAATCAATTTATGCAATGGTGTACAAAACCATATCCTAACATTTTCCCACTTGTTGTATACATTGTGCTAGTGTATTCTACTCTAGTTAAGCTAACTTAACCTTATTTAGGTGTTGGAGTTGACCCTTGACTCATTTCCCATGATGTGCCAAGGATGTTGAGGTATCTTGAGAGGTGTCCAATCCCTCTTGACACCTCTCCCTTGCACTGAGGAGAGCAACTCACCACCACTACAGGATGAGGAGTCCTCTCCTCAATCCATGACATGTGTTTGCTCATCCTCATTCAGTCCTCTCCTCAATCCATGGAATGTGATTGCCTAATCTTGTGGCATGTATTTTCTCACCCTCATTCTTTATAATGAGGGTTTGAGCTCATTGTTAACAAGTTAGCTAAATACATTTTTTTGCATTTTTCATGTGCATGTTTCTATTCTCCTAGATCTTCATAATTCTAATATGGTATTAGAGTAGGAAGGAGATATTTTCCAACCTTTAGTTGATTTTTTTTTTGTATTTAGTTTGTTTCATTCTCTCTCTTGCTAATAATTCAGAAGAAAGTTTGAAATAGATTTATGTTTCAAAAAATCAACATTAAATTAATCAAAGGTTAATTAATTTAATGAGAGATTAGATGATGTGACCAATTTGACTTAGATTTATGGGTTAATTTAAATCAAATATGAGAAGAAATGATTTTAGACTTAGTCAAATAAATATTTTGCTTTATTTAACTAAAGGGGATGATGTTAGTGGTAAAGATGAATTTATGTAATTTAAATGGAGGAATTTGGAGATTAATCAAATAAACTTGATTTATTTGATGAATGGATAAATATGAATTAATTAAATGCATGATGCTAATTTTTTATGTCTACACAATCAACTCAAATCCTTGTAGCCACACTATCGTAAAGGGTCAAATAGGCCAAATTTTCAAAGTAAATACTCTTGAAACTTACAAGAAGCTCAAGATAACTGCTTATAACTCTAAGATAGTCTATCAATAGCCATTTTCAATAATTTTTATGGTCCCAAACTTTCATTCTTTCTTTGTCCCAAGAAACCCTTATTTTCACCATTTTTAGGGAGGGTTTATTCAAAGTCAAGGTTCTGCAACTCATAGAACTTTAAAAATTCCTTCAACACTTCTTGTTATGTATGATTTAACTCAAATTACATTCACATAGCCATTACTCACACCATTCTATCCAAATATTACTCAAAACCTCATATTTCATGCACTAAATCACTATTTTTCTTTAGGACATTCAATTAAATCCCCACAAAAATCTTCATAGAATCCCCTACAAATAACCTACCATCCTAATAAACTTATGGGGGGAAAATTACACTTATAAATAGGAGTAACATAAGGTGGAATGGGATTTTATGCCATTAAAGAGACTTTAAACCCTTCACTAATGCCTATAGGCCTGCCAAAAGAAGTTTGTCAATAAATCAACTATAGCTCGATGCAATTCTCTCCAAATGGAACCAAATGCAAGATTGAACCTATCTTCAACTAATTCCGAGATTCTTTTAATAGGATGTGACTGTGCAACCTCGTCCAATGACGTGCAAGTTCAGATTTATGAGCAAAATACAAAATTTTGAAGCAAACAAGGGTTTATTTATATTGAAACTTCTTCACAAAATGTTCAACAACCATACCAAATGATGGGTTACATTCCTTTATACATTTATTTCATGAAAATACCTCCAAAAATCATCCAACTACTTTTCAACTACCCCATGAATCTTGAGTTCCCAGAATTTTGCATCTTTTGCAATTACAAGATTGACAACTTTGTCAACTTTAGCAAATTTGCATTTTTGAGCCCCTAAATATTCTAAACACCACCATAGTGACTTCAAAAATTTATTTGATGGTCAAGCATGACCTTATTTACCATAACCTACAACTTGAATCACTATAACCCAAAATAAACCCTATTTACATATCTTGCTTTTTTGAGCATTTTTTTACAACATTTCAACATTGTTTCACAAAATGATCTCTAATTACATGAAAATGGACCATGAGGCCTTATTGACACCCACCAAATGACTACAAAAACCTAAACCAACCTAGGACTTGCCACTATTGAGCAAATACAGATGAACCTAAATAGGTGCTCCTGTACCAATGAGTAAGCAAAATTGCATTACACCTACAGTTGATCATTATGTGTGCATGGTTGACCTTCTTGCCCATGCTGGCTATCTCGAGGACACTCTAAACTATATCATTAAGATGCCAATTAAACCTGTGGTGATTGTGTGGATATGTTTTCTTGCTGGTTGTAGGTTACATATGAATATAGGCTTAGGTTACATATGAATAGTTTTCTTCCCTTAAATTGTCATGGAGATGATGTCTTCAAGCCAATATTTTTTTCATCTTCCCCATAAGAGTACAACAAGAAATATTATGTAAAATGAAAATTTTGAGGAGAAGAATGCAAATTGACATTTCGACATGGGAGAATATGATTTAACAGAATTAAGATGTGCCTTTTAATAACAAATCATGAGCGCTTCTACATAAATACATCCCAAGTGAGAGTATTCATGGTTATCATTAAGGGTGGTACAAGTTGACCCAAATGGAGTGTAGAGGTCAAGGCACATCTATTATTTTGCTTGTAAGGTGATTTATTTGCTCAGATCCTATGTTGGTATTCTAGGTTTGGATGGGGATACAACCATAGTTTGGGCACCAGTAAGGGTTTCCAGATGTTTTTCTACTAGTGATGCTCTGAGAAATCATGGTTAACCTACATATATGCTTACTATACATTGTAGGAAATCTCTTGTAATGAAGCTGGTCCATATTATTATGAATTTTGTAATATACTTCACAACAATTTCTCTAATAGTTATAGGATTCTTGTGTCATGACTACCTAGATTGAAGAATCAACTATGAATATTGATGAGAAGTATTAATGTTAGCAAGGAAAAATATTGGATATAGCTGACACCCACGTTTTCTATTGATTTAAGACCTATGGTCAGAGATGGGTGATCATGCATCATGTAGATGCTATTGATAAAACATGTCAAAATACGAAAGGTCTTACTATGTTAGGGAGGATACCAATGCATAGGTGTTTGTAACAAACCTACAAGAGGATCAAATTTTTTATTACTATTTATATAATGCATAAATACTTGGTGATTAGTGTCTATTCCCTAAATCATCCACTCAATGGAATTTTGATTATTGTTGTTCCAATGGATTTGGATAGGAGTAAGGGTTTCAAAGTGGAATTCTTCTCCTACCTAGAATCATAGAGTGAAAAGTGGAGAAATATGCAAGGCATTATAGTTAATATTATGGGTGTGAGACTATGGTACATTTGAGTAGTCATATGGTATGTCCCTAGAGGAATCGTTTGTCATATGAAAATTGTGTAGATGAATATCAATAATTTAACAAACCCTTAGTGCATAATAGGAATTCACACACACTAATCACACAAGTCTTAACATTTTTTTCCTCTACTAAGGTTTTATCATTTTTTTCCTCTATGATAATAGTGGTTTAGAAAAAACAATCAGTAACTAAAGACTAGCTTCATTGTTGTCTATGTTCTTAGTTACAAATATCTTCATTTATTGGGGAAGTGAGACATTAGCCTCATCACTTAGGATAATCCATTGTCAAAACAATTAGATCAAACAACTATGTGAAAAGATGAAACAAACATTTTTTCTTACCACAATAAAAAATGTTTTGTCCCCCAACTTAGAGAAAAAGATCAGCAAGAATGTCTGCATACAAAATTCAAAATGGTGATATAAATTCAAACCTTATCCATATCATATATCAAAATAAATCATAAATATGGCTGGTGATGAAATATATGCTAATCTAGACCGAAGCCATCATCTCTCCTAATCTTCACTGCAACAATAGTCTCCTCTACTTCACCTTTGTATATGATGTCGTACAATCCTCCCCCTACTTTCAAATGCTCTGAGAAGTTTCCAATGGCATATTTGATGTCATTGAGAGATTATTTTCTGTAAAGAAGATTAGTCGAGGAAGAGGGTGAGGTTTCGATCTGTGGTCTCGAATTCAAGTAGTCTTGAAGCTTTGTAATTGCATCATCCCTTTCTGGCATGAGTTGATCGTTTATCTCTTTCAATTGCTCGGTCTCTACAAGTGCTTGTGCTTTGAGGGAGTCAATCTCACGGAAACAAAAATTAAAACCCTCCTCCATTTCACTTTTGGCGCTCATATTTTCTTTTTTCTTTTTATTTCCCCCATTTCTTTAGGTTTCTTTATTTCATTTTATATCTTTAGTTCTTGTAGTCTTTTTATGGCTTTAGGTTGCTTTCTTAATTTCTTAATTTCTTTGTTTCTTGTAAGGTTTCTCATTTCATATTTTATTTTATTTTTAATCATGTTTGGTCTTTCCTAATTTCATTATTTCTTTCTTTCTTGGATTGACCCTCTCTTTATTTCATTAAGCTTTCTTAATCTCATTAATTTTATTTTATTGTATTTTTAATCATTTTTGTTCTTTCCTTAATTTCTTTATTATTTTGGTTCTTGTATTCATTTCATATCTTTAGGTTTTATTGTTTTATATTTTTAATTATTTTATAAATTTCTTCAATTTTATGGGTCTTGTTTTAAAATTTTTTTTCTTATATTGCAAATTTTATTCAATATATTAGTCACTATTGTGTTAATAATTAATTTTATTTTGATTTTATTATATTATGTCAATCATTCTTTATTTTAATTTTGTTTTCGTCTCTTTATATAAGGTTGCTTTCTTTTTAGTTCATTTGTTGTTCTGGTGTAGTCTATTTTTTTGTATTTACATTAGTAGATTTAATTATTTTAGTTTTCCTATTTATTAATTTTTTTATCATTTTTTAGGTCATCTCTAAGTCTTTTCCCTTTAGTCCTCTCACCCCCTCACCTATTTATCACTCCTAGTCTGCTACTTCTTTCTATCTTTCTACTCTTTTGTTGCATGCTTTTTCCTAATGATGGATCATGGAGTTTGATCTGAAATGTTGATTCATTTACTCACACAG
The DNA here is from genome assembly GCA_007258455.2 of Sequoia sempervirens. NCBI lineage: Eukaryota > Viridiplantae > Streptophyta > Pinopsida > Cupressales > Cupressaceae > Sequoia > Sequoia sempervirens. The sequence continues at coordinate 1,476 of VDFB02206795.1, read as the reverse complement.
TTTCAATCTAGAAATATGAACAAACCCATATTTTCTATTTTATTTGTGTGAAAGTGTCTGCAAGATAGCCCTCAAAATGCAATTGGATTGTTTAAATCATATTTTATTAGTGAAATTGGCCACAATTGCTCTTTCATACATTTGACATGCTAACACAATAGGGAAAATCAAATTGCTTCAATCATAGTTAAAAAACACATTAAAAATTCATTAACATAAAGAGTAAAAAGGTTAAAGGAATGTAAATGTTTATAATTTTTTTTATAAAATATGTGAAGGCCTTAAGACTGCACCAAGAGGCAACCTTCTCACAACTTCTCTACAATTGAATTTCCTTTACAACTTAGTTTACTCCCCCTTAGGATCACACACCTTACTACACGAATCAACAACCACTATATAATGACAACACTCACTTCCCCTAACTGTAACAACCAACAATGCCACTACCTCCTCCCCCTGAGAGGTAGCCACCAATCATTAGTCTAGAAAAAAGAATGGATCTTGAAATCCACTAGAATGGTGCATCTACTTATACATCTAGTTCAAAGAAGGGGGAGCAATAACCACCAACTTCTCCTAGAGATACTCAAAAGTATCCTTAGGAAGAGCCTTAGTGAATATATCAACAACTTGATCCTTTGTAGGAACATACTAAATCTTTTCTTCATCCTCTACAACCTTCTCTCATAGAAAGTGATACCATATTGATATATGTTTTATCCTTGAGTGCATTACAAGATTCTTTGAAATAGTAATAACACTTGTATTGTCACAAAAGATAGAAATTAGTTCATCATATGCCACTCTGATATCCTTCAATGTTTGCCTCATCCACAACACTTATATGCAATAAGATGCTGCTACAATGTGCTTTTCTTTTGTAGTAGATAAAGACACTGAATCTTGTTTCTTACTTAGCCATGACACCAATCTTCATCCAAGAAAGAATGCACCACCACTTGTAATTTTCCTGTCATCTACACAAATAACCCAATCTACATTTGTGTAATCACTCAGAGTAAAAACAATATATTTGGATACCACAAGCCATGATCTAGAGTGCCCTTCAAGTATTTGAATATTCTTTTCATTACTGTAACATGTGACTCTCTAGGATCTTCTTGAAATCTAGCTATAAGACAAATTATATGCATGATGTCTGGTCTAGTAGCAGTTAGATATAGTAGTTCCCCAATCATTGATATATAATTTGTTCGTCAATCATAAGAGTGTAACTCACGAAAGCAAAACCCAAAGGACCATTAAACAATAAACACAACACAATTTAAAAAAAATGCACATAACATACATGTAATACATTAAGACATGATAGCCTCTAGCTGAATTAAATTCACTAACACATACATCCCTTGGGGTATAGGAAGAGTCATTACGCAACTTAGATCCATACAACAGCAATAAAGAATAAAATCCAAAGATATAAACATTAACAAATATAACACATACATGATA
>VDFB02206794.1:0-13514 GCA_007258455.2 Sequoia sempervirens | reverse complement strand
GTCCTTGAGCTTCCTGGACTCGTATGCAATCGGATGCCCATTCTGCATGAGCACCCCTCCGACGGCGAAGTCTGAGGCATCACTTTGAACTTCGAATGAACCACTGAAATCAGGCAAGGCTAAGACTGGCGCTGAGGTGAGTCGCTCCTTGAGGGACTCGAACGCCGCTTGGCACTTGGCCGACCAGGTCCATTGTCGGTCCTTCTTGAGCAAGTCCGTTAGGGGAGCTGCCAACCTTGAGTAACTCGCCACGAACCTGCGGTAGTAATTCGCCAAACCTAGGAACTGCCTGACTGCATGAACATCCTTTAGAGGCTCCCAATCTGCAATGGCTCTTAGCTTCTCCGGGTCTGGGCGAATTAGACCTTTGCCAACAATGTGTCCCAAGAAATGGACCTCCTTCTGCGCAAAGGAACATTTTTCCTTCTTGACGAAAAGTTGGTGCTCCCGTGCAGAGCAACTCGAAGACCTCCGCCAAGTGCTGCTTGTGCTCCTCCATGGTTTGACTGTATACCAGGATGTCGTCGAGGTAAACCACAACGGACTTGTCTAACAAGGGCCTGAATACATCGTTCATCAACGTGCAGAATGTCGCTGGGGCGTTGCAAAGCCCAAACGGCATCACCATGAAGTCATACGACCCATACCGGGTCACACATGCAACCTTTTCTTCATCCCCTGGTGCGATCCTCACCTGGTAGTACCCCTGCTTCAAGTCTAACTTGCTTAACACTCGTGCTCCGGACAACCTGTCGAAACAATCTGCTATGAGGGGTAGGGGATATTTCTTCTTGATGGTCAGCTTGTTTAAGGCCCTGAAGTCCACACATAACCTCAAGGATCTGTCCTTCTAGTATGCTAGTAGCCCCTATCCAGTGTTATGGGACTATAGTTATATTGTTATATAGTGATATATATCGTGGATTCCCCACATCTACCTACACAAGCCCGATCTGCATGGGGAAGTCGATGCCGATTAGCTTTTTAAGGCAAATCTTTCTTGGTGCCATAGTTCCGGGGCACCCGGAAATTTCCATTGAGGGGGAGTCGAATTGAGGGGACAGAGACATGACACAACGATTTTCCATTCTCAAACAACCCATATTCTCCACACTGAACCAGCATTTGATAGATTATCCGACCCCGAGCAATCCGAGTCATTGGCGGGGGTTTGGTCCGTTAGCTGGTATTTGTCCAGCCATTCAGATAGTGACCGGCGTTTTTCCAGCTATGCATTACACACCACATGTGGATCTAGCTTTCAACAGCGTAGAACATATCATGAGAGATGTTGAACCAACCATGCCACTAGCTAGATAGAAACTATGTGGATTTAGAGTTCACATATATACACTATAGTTGGTCGGTCACTATCGAATGGGTTAGAGTTGTGGGAGATGAACTATGTGGATTTTAGAGTTCACCCTATATACACTATAGTTGGGGTCACTATCCTGAATGGCAGTAGAGTTGTGGGAGATGAACTATGTGGATTTTAGCGACTACTAGCTAGATAGAAGGAAGTTACTACCCTTCCTTACCTTAAGCACTTTCTCTCTAGTCTGATTAGCACCCTTCAGGCAGGATCAAGACCTGTGCCGTCGATCAGGACGCCGCCCTTCAGGACCTGACTGGCTCTTTCATTGGGGTAGACCACTCTCATCTCGGTTCACTCGGAAATAGCAGGGTCTGTTTAGTGGCGGATCGGGTTCTGGTCAAGGCTCGAAGCTTCTGGCAAAGGTTCAGGACCAAAGATTGACCTTGATTAACCGGGGGAGATCGAGAGGACCCTTAAGGGAAAGGATTATTCACCTAGTAGGAGGCAGGCAGGATTAACCCTTCGAAGTCTGCGTAACCGAAGGTCGGCGCTAGCTCAAGGGCCCTATAGAAAAAGACTCTGTGCCTGATGACGATCCGATCCATCCTTTATTCCATAGTGTATCTCGTCTTTTCTCTGAATGGTTTGTCCATCGAACTCCCTGTCCATAGAATGCATACAGCGCAGCACGAACTAGCAGTTTCCATCTGCTCACTTGCTCCACTTCGGCATGCTATTCCAAGCATGCTCTGAATCAACTACTCCTATAGCGTAGCGCTCCCCATGTTGTTCCCCGACCGCACCCAACCGGTCCTCGATCCAGGGCGGCATTGGCTATTGGACAAAGAGGAAAAGTGGAGGCCAACCTTAGAATAGTAGGGAGTATAGAATTCTTTCTAGAACAGGTCCCACTCTTATCCCCCTTCCCGGGAGGACTATTGCGGGTGGGAAGCCCACCCCATTATAGATAGGGGATCTGATCTATGATCTATATTACATGTGTAATACAAATCTACCAACTATCCCCTATTGCCTCCCCCCCACCCCGTAGGGCGGCGAAAAAGGAATAGGGCTGCAACTATAGAAAGGAGGGGCCCTACTATCTTATAGGGGTGACCCAACCACCACTAGAAAGGTAGGGCACTCTATGCTGGGCCCCCGGATCCCACCGCTACTATCAAAAGCGAAATCCATATAGCCGGGTTACGAAATCTCGAACCGAGGGCGCGAAAGAAAAATCCCCAATCTCCTGAAGTGTTGAGTGGGTTAGGTTTCTGTGTTGTTCCCAATACGACGCAAAACCCCACACCTTCGATGACTACTGGACCCGACATAGATCACATCCCTCACCAACACGGCCCCCTACTTATTCCAAGCGATCGAGCGATGACGGGCCAAGGATTCTAGTATTGAAGGCCCAGCGAAACGGTCCATCCAATTTCCATTGAATGCCCCAGCAAATATTAACACACTAAATTTCTCCCTAAAGTTACTATCATGAATGACTACAGTGAAATGGAACTATTAGTGGTGGGCCCTCCTTTCTATAGTGATATCGATTCTATATAACCATAGTACCCCCTTAGAATCCATTTCACCATATAAAGCATAGTATATGGGGAAACCGAACTTAAAAGGGTATATATAGTGGGCCCCTACTATTCTATGGGCCCTTATAATATAGGGGGGTCGGTCCTGCACGAAGGGCGGGTGGGAGGACATTACGGAGCAGCAGCAAAAGGCTTGGATGGGTGAGCAGATGAACACTCAACTAATGGAGAAGCAGGTGGGGGTAGTTGCGAAGCTACCTCCTTCCCATGCGGCAAAGCTACCATCTACTTCCCATCAGCAAGTAAAGCTCCCTGTACCTACTTTCCATTCAGCTCTGATATAGAGTAATCGGAATTCAGCTCCGGTTATACCCCCATCCTAAACCGTTTAATGTAGATTAGCCTACCTCCTCAGCTTAGCATTATGGTTGTGGTTGACTCTGCTTAGCATAATTAGGTTGATGCAATGGCTATCGCATCATCGCATCTAGACGTAATACCCCTATCCCACCCCCACCCCAACCAACAAAAAGGGGCATCCCCACACACAGGCGGGCGGGAATTTTAGCCTCGGCGTCAGTGGGGGGTTTGGGAAAGGGGCTCCCACCCACAACCTTTGTAGGCATGCGTATGCAACTATAGTGTGTTTATCCTATGGCTCTTCTAACGTTCCATATCGCTCAGGGCAATAATAGGCGGCGAGGATGCTTCCTTCGCGAACCTTGGGTATGTGCCCGGAGTGAATACCAACTACTGATGAAGGTATCAATGATCCGCATTGTGCATGAATCGATATATACATCCGGCACTAGCGAATTTTTTTCGCATATTCTCCATCCAATCCCACGTGATATACAAAGGCCCAACTTTCTAAGCCATGCCAATGATGGACACACAAATCCTTCCCCTTGCTTTTGTCTCCATCCCTAGAGGTATAGGTGGTTCACCATTAAGTAGCAGATCCGGGTCTCACAACATAGGTAGTAAGGGCGGGAGAGGCGCCAAGGGCATATCATAGTCATAGTTAGCGGGTTCCCCATGAGCCTATATATCGCGTCGGCTGCGGTGGCCAAGGGTGGCCACTTTCAGCAATTTCTTGATCCAGAGCCAGTAGACCGAGATACAGTTCCATATCTAGGTGAAGCAGATCTGGTTGTGGAGTACCTAGTAACTAATTTAGTTTCACCCGCGGATTCTCCATAAACAAATCGAGATGCAGATCGATATCGAGTTCAAGTTCGAAGGGCAGATCCCAGTACAGAGACAAAGGTAGATCCAACAGAGAAACCATTACATGCTAGCGGATAAAGCATCTCTCATGATATGTTCCACGTAACACTAATCCATAGACTAATTAACCTATACTATATCCAACATCTTATAGTAGGTGCTACCTCGAGCGGATAATAGATGCTATCTCGATCCACATCTAAGCGACTCCTGGGCCTATAGTATAGTAGGGGGTCCAGGTGAACAAAATAGTTACGAGTAAGAGCGGGGATCTAAGTGCCATTTGAAAGGTGGGAGATTGAATCTTCTTCCTCGGGTGGGTCAGGAGAGAAGGGGTTGGAAAGGCGCGGTCGAGATCGGCCTGGGGAATGGACTACTTCTGAGTGCATCTTGATCCAGCGAATGAAAAATAGAAACTTTAGGAATGATGCTCCTGAATGAACTCATGTGGATGGGAGGGACTACACAGTATATCATGTATAATAGATGAAACCGGGGACTAGGGGGGGTGGGTGGGAGATAGTTGAGTTCTAAGACAAAAACTATGATTAGATTCGAGGACCTGAGTTTCCATCTCGGTTGTTCCCATCCACGAGTGAATAATGAGTCCGCACAGCTTGTGCTGGATGTAGGTTACTCCGGTTCGACCCCGGTTCGACCAATTAAAGAAAACACCAGGAGCCCTATCTTCCTTAGGCAAGCACCAGAGCAAGGACCGGCGGCTATTATATAAAGCATACCATTCCAAGCCTATCCTCTCCGCCCCGACTTTGTGAGCTAAGAACCATTCGCCCTTATTGGGAAACGGAGAACGATATATATGTGGGTCGAGGGCGGACTATAGAGAGTTGACCCGTTGGCCTATTCTATATAGTATATAGGGGGCGGACTAGACTATGGAGAGTTGACCCGTTGGTCGAGGGTGGACTAGACTCCAGAGAGTTGACCCGTTGGTCTCTCCTCTCCTCTCCCATTGCCATATAGATATATGGAGCCGACTAGTTAGAGTCGCCCTCGCCATAGCCATAGTTATATAGTTGGCTCTCCCACAGTAAGTATATGGTGAAATGGAACTATTAGTGTTCTATCTAGAATCCCTCCATCCCATCACACCCCCTGAAGCAAGAAACAAAGAAGTGCCCCTATCCTTACATAATGCTATATCGCTAGCTATAGTTTCCAACTAATCTAGTTCAAGTAAAACCACCGGGGCGGAGTTCACCGGGTGGGTCGGGCCGGTGTGCTTGCAGGAATCATAGTGGTTCTCTGCCCCCTACCGTGGCCCCCTTCAATAGTTAATTAACACACTAAATTTCTCCCAAATTTCGCTTCATTGAGCTGGTAGTTGCTGTCGAGCCAGGAAGAGGCCCCCTCCCTCCAATTAGTGTTGGATAGCCGTCCCATCCATTCTAAGCCGTCGTGATTGATGACCCGCCTCCCAGAACTCGTGGTTGGATAGTTGATGCCCGACTGGGAGAAGGGAAACGGAGAGAAAGGAAGGAGGCAGCCGGATCTCTGAAAAAATTACCAAGTGAGTGGACTAACTGAACGGAATCCCTACCTCAACCTTCCCCAACTTCCCAATCCCCAACAATAGGCCCTACTATTCTATGGGCCGCCGATCGAATCCATTAGGGGTTGGTCTCCACTCTTTAGCCACAAGACCGGTCAGGCGTAGGATTCTCCCGTCCGGCCTATCTCCCTCCTCCTTCCATTCCCGCCTGTCGAGCTGATGATTCGATTTATGAAATGGCTGCCACCTCTCATTGAAGTCGAGTAGTAAACTGATCCGGAGATAGTTGAGGAGAATTGACCTTGCCAGTCAACTCCCCATTCCTCTCATCCCTCTCCCTTACCCTCGCTCCAAGAATTCCCTCTGTTTCCTACTCCACCCGCCCACTGTATCCTCCAAGACATCGAGGCCTCCAGCTGGGATCTACTCCTAGTCCTGCATGGCTCCCAGATCCAACAAACTGAACTATCTGAGAGGGGAATTGAAAGGTGGTTGGCTGAAGGATGTCGGGAGAGGTGTTTGAGTGGTTCATCGGGGCCTTTGTTGCTACGGATTGGCTCTGTTCCCCAGGTACCCGGCCTCGACGCTCCCCATATTCTCGTTTCCTCCCCCGGAGATGGGTCGGTAGGTGTCAATAGTTCGGAGCTTCTCTTGCACTCCCTTAGCAACTCCAATGAACTCCTCCTCAGCTGTCACTCATTGAGCGAGGGTGCCTTGAGCCCTACTATTTTAAAGGGCCTTACACCCATCCTGAGAAGGTGGGCCCTACCTGACACTTCCCAGGTGAGATGAAGGGATAACGGTGGTGAGGTGCCCATGGATAGTAATATTGGATTCATATCATGGCTTGAACCTTGCCGTGAAACGAAGGGGCTCAAAAGCAACCACGAGAATAGAAGCTTAGAGCGAAGGACCTCCCTCGGCGGTTGTTATCCATATCGCCATCCCGATCCAATCCGGGCAGAATGGCTTCGGCAGGCGGGAACCATATGAAACGAAGAGGGCTGGGGAAGCGACGCTGAAGCGAAGCTTAGAAACGAAGAAGCCTCCCTCGGCGGTTGTCTGAGCCGATTCGGTACTGCCTATCCTATCCATATAACTGCATGCATTCCTCGATGAAAAGCGGAGATTAGATCGTTGAGATCATGATGAAGTGGCCAGCCAGAGATCCCGAGATCCGAAGCAACTATAGTCGCGAGGAACAACTAAACTGAAACACTATAGGATTAGGACTGATTGAACAACGAGATTGGTACTCGCTTTATCGGACCAGTCTACGAACGAATACATCCGCCATTCACTTGATGAACCATGTTTCGAATAGTGACGAACATCCGCCGGGCGCCTATCTATATCTCTGGGCAACTCCCATTGATGAAGGATGAAGGTGATATATAGATAGGGCCATTGATGCTGAACGAAGGGGCTCAAACTGCTTCTTTAGCTGCTATATTCCATAGTCCCTCTGCTCCGCCCGAAGCATGCTGTTAGGGGAGAATGCGGCCCCATATAGATCTTTGGTCATGTCCACAAAATTGGAGCCGAGCCTAGTGGCCTTGGATCTGGAATGAATCCTATGTATTGATTCGGTACACCCGGCACTTGGCACTTGGCCGACCAGGTCCATTGTCGGTCCTTCTTGAGCAAGTCCGTTAGGGGAGCTGCCAACCTTGAGTAACTCGCCACGAACCTGCGGTAGTAATTCGCCAAACCTAGGAACTGCCTGACTGCATGAACATCCTTTAGAGGCTCCCAATCTGCAATGGCTCTTAGCTTCTCCGGGTCTGGGCGAATTAGACCTTTGCCAACAATGTGTCCCAAGAAATGGACCTCCTTCTGCGCAAAGGAACATTTTTCCTTCTTGACGAAAAGTTGGTGCTCCCGTGCAGAGCAACTCGAAGACCTCCGCCAAGTGCTGCTTGTGCTCCTCCATGGTTTGACTGTATACCAGGATGTCGTCGAGGTAAACCACAACGGACTTGTCTAACAAGGGCCTGAATACATCGTTCATCAACGTGCAGAATGTCGCTGGGGCGTTGCAAAGCCCAAACGGCATCACCATGAAGTCATACGACCCATACCGGGTCACACATGCAACCTTTTCTTCATCCCCTGGTGCGATCCTCACCTGGTAGTACCCCTGCTTCAAGTCTAACTTGCTTAACACTCGTGCTCCGGACAACCTGTCGAAACAATCTGCTATGAGGGGTAGGGGATATTTCTTCTTGATGGTCAGCTTGTTTAAGGCCCTGAAGTCCACACATAACCTCAAGGATCCGTCCTTCTTCTTTTGGAACAACACCGGGGCTTCCGCCATATGGGAAGCGAGATGGTTTGATGTATCCCGCCTCCAAAAGCTCCTCGAGCTGCCTCTTCAACTCGACCATCTCCGGCCCCGACAATCTATAGGGCGCTTGTGCAGGAGGCCGAGATGGGATGAGCTCGATCCTATGGTCTACTGCCCGGCGAGGTGGGAGCCGTGCAGGTAGCTTCTCGGGCATGCGGTCTTGGAACTCCATGATAATCTCATCGACCTCGGGAGGGATGGGCGCCCCAGGCGCATCCTCTATTTCGTCCCAACCTCCCAATAGTGCAGCCAAGAACATTGGTTCCTTGCCCTGCTTCTTGGAAGCCTTCTTCATACTGAGTGCCGACACTACCTGAGTCTTCCCACTTTGCTGTCTGTCACTTATCTTCACCATGCCCGGTTGCCTTGAATCCATGAACATGAGCGACTCCAGATGTGGGATCACTGCAACGGAAGCCAAGTCTAAGAAACTCTTGACCAAGGATGAGTTCGAAATCATCCATCTCTATCACCATGTAGTCCATGCGACCCTGCCACATGCCTACCGTTGTGGGAGCATCCCTGACAATCCCAACCACCTTCTTCGCTGGAGAGTTCACCGCCTTGAAGGCCAGCTTGGACCTTTAAACCCAGATCAACTGCCCTCTTTGCTGCCATGTAGTTGTGGGTCGCTCCCGAGTCGACCAACCCTGATGTGATCTTCCCATTGAGTTGAACCTCTACAAAACTGAGCTTGTGGCAGTCCACTGGTGTGGCCGCTGCGGCCTTGGGAGGCGTCTGTGCGTTCATGGCACCAAGAGCCTGGATGACGCCCATAGCGGACGCGGCTCCATCTGGTTGTGCCGGTACTTGAGTTGCTGAGTTAATCCGGTTGCGTTCGGGACAATCCCTGGCCCAATGTGATCCACTCCCACACACAAAACACACATTACTCTTTTTCTGGGCGGCCTTGGACTCGCCCACCCTAGGTCCTCCTCCCTTTGCTGAACCTTTGCTCGGGGCCTTTTGATTCCCACTACCCCTGGTATTGGTTGAATGCACTGGCTTCCCCTTGCCCTTTCCATCATCGCGGCCCCTTCTTCTTGTCTCGGTGCGAACTCTGTCCCCTTCCTTGCTCTCTGGGGCCATCGTGCTTGAAGTCCAATAACCGATCCGCGGCAGCCACTGCCGAGGGGAGATTCCAACCATTCTGCCTCCGGAGCTCCTGCTGAGCCCATGGAGCAAGTCCTCGCATGAATTGGAACAACTTATCAGCCTCTGACATGTCCTTGATTTCAAGCATCAAGGTCGTGAAGGTTTTGATGTAATCTCGGATCCTTCGTTGCTAGATCACATAGTTTCTATCTAGCTAGTGGCAGTCGCGTGGTTCAACATCTCTCATGATATGTTCTCACATTTGAAAGCTAGATCCACATGTGGTGTGTAATGCATAAATTTGGAAAATCTCACAGGTCACTATAAGATAGGTGGACAAATGGAAATTCCCACCATATAGAAGCCGCGGTATATGGAGATATAATCTACAATATTAATACATCTTCCGCTCAACCCCAATTGGCAACTACCTATATCTACGATTATGTGGAGATATAATCTACAATATTAGCCATCGCCGCTCAACCCCAATATTAATAAGAATTTTCTAAATTCGGGATATGATTCTAGTTATAGATATGGGATGTTGTTGAAAGATTCCAATGACTTAGAGATGAAACAGGAGCGATTATATGTCGATTGATAGTGGGAAAAGGTAGACCCTACCCCTACTCAACTAGTTGGAACTACCCTGCAGGGTTGGAGGGCCCCAGCCTATTCGTTGGGCCGGGCTGAGAAAGTCAAAATTGTTTATTCCCAGGCCAGTGAAGCTTGTGCCGCCATTTAGAATTCGATTAGGATGAAGTGGTTTTTTGGCTGGAATGTGCACGCCCTACTATCGGGCCCTACCGGTACTATTAGCGGGATTGATGAAGCCGTGTGGAGTCTCGTTTGTCCCCTCACGCACAGGGGAGCTCGTTGTTGCTAGTCATATGCATTATCTATCACGGATCACGGGATCAAAAGGAGAGCGGTGAGGGGCCCTACTATTCTATGGGGCCGTTGCCCCTTCCCATCGAGCAGATTACGACCGTGAGACAACTGCAGATAGAAAATGAGGGTGGCTGGGGCACACTCGCATGTTACCTTTCCGGCTCCACCCAGGGTGATCGTGGCCGAGTTGCGAGTGGATTAAGCCGCGACATACTCTCTGGCCCTCGATCGATCGGTGGAGAGCGAGCAAGAAGAGTCCTGATACCCGCTGCTACAAAGTCATCCCTATCTGAAGTTCCCGTCTTGTGGGAAGGTCAGTCTGATCGAGCGAAAACAATCAGGCTATAGTTTCTCCATCGAATAAATTGAGCGAATCTCACAGGGGAACCTAGAATTCCACCCCAGGAGATAGTGGCCCGATGGACATATGTTTGGTTTCTCGACCAAGGCATGGGAGCCCGGGATAGGTAGCGTGATTATGCATATCACACCCGAACTCCAGCATATCTTTCTCACATGCATCTTTTTTGCACAAGTAATGGACCACCTCTCCATTCATGAGAGTCGGGGAAAGGAGAGTGGTTGAAATGGAATAAACGAGTCGGGGAGCGGGTAGATGGAATGAACTGGGCAGGGTCTTGAGAGAGGCTTTTCCGGAGCAGATGGACATGGAATCCCCAAGGGGCTAGAGGGCCAGCATGGCATATGACCACGGGGTAGACTAGCTCACCTTAAGAAGTGTGAATGGGGTGGGAACTTAGGAGGAGTAGCTCGTTCATGTAAAGAATTGCTCAACTATTGAAGAGAGGGGCCCAGGTGGGGGGGAATTATAGGAGAGTCTTGGATGAATTTCATAGATCAGGTGCAGCGGTTCCACTTGAGTTCAAAGGTGGCTCATGAGGCTGGTGTTGGTTATGGATCAACGGTGCTGCTTTGCCACTGATGGGCTGATTCTTCAACAGATGCTTATACCGAAGCGGCTATTTCCTCTACCCTTGCTTATGGATGCACCTGTCCCCTATGGTATGGGTCGAAGCAGCTTGGTGCAAAGCGAAATCGAGTGCAGCAGCAAAGCCAAGTGCAAACAAAGCTCCAAAGAAGCCCGAAGGATGCCTAAGCGCGCCTGAAGGCCCTCCACACTATGTGCAGGTATAAAGCCCGGTAGTGCAGCTGCATCAAGCTAAGAATCAACCGGACTGCTGTTTCAACTGCTTCTTCTATGATCTTCTCAATATAGATATTGATATACGTATCAAAACCGAACCCCTAGAACCCTCCCTTTAATTGATTTGAACAGGAAATCTCTTCTTTTCTTGGCCCTTCATTGATAAATCAATGTACCGGGTGCTGGATCGACTTCTGGCTCTGCTTCGAGACCGATCTCGATAATATGTTATCTTCCTCCCGAACATCTGGCTCTTCTGGAACGGCTATTCATCTCGCCTCGCGAACAGAACCATTTGGTTTAATTCTTACCCGCTATTTATTAGTGGCTGGTCATTGTGGTGGACACGCTTCTTGTCGGATCCTTCGTCCTTGGCTATTCCTTTAAGCCAAGTTACGCATTCAATGAGTCCTAGCACTGGTATAAACAAACTGCTGCAACTACTACGGATGGCTCAACGACTGGATCAACTCGGTTAGCTTGCTCGGATGCTTCTCTTGCTTCATAAGTAACTGGTGGATCACGATCATCATAAGGAGCTGCAGAATCTTCCTCTCTATCCCTTTCACGAACACCAGGTGAACTACGGAGAGCAGGTCAGTCTCTTCCCTTCGATCTCTAACAGAATCTTCATCTCGACCACTCTCACCTCACCTTTAAATAGTTGTTGCCGAAGAATCCGGCTCGCGATATGGAACCGTGGCTACTGGCTCTGCTGCATCTGCTTCTGGGACTGGATATGTATGAATCTGCTAGGGCAACGGGCGGGCTCAATTGTTGAATCAATAAGATCAATCGTCAAACCTGCTACTGCGAGCACGATATGGAAGGGATGTTCCTGGCCCTGCATTTGCGAGTGGGGCCAAAGCGACTATCTACAGAGAAACCTTGCCTGGGGGTTGGTTCCTTCACTACGAGGGTCCGGGGTTCGATACAAACTTAATCTCCCTCCCGGGAACCGGGGGGGTGGGAAACTATAGTTCCGGATATAGTTCATCTCGGCCGGATATAGCTGGTTTTCAGCGACACCCAATTCCGAATGGCTTTATTTCATCGGTAGAACATTCCATTCGCACTGATCATTCGGTCGGTACAACGAATATGGATGGGCGACTTATAAAAACAACTCGTTCGGTTCTCGTTAAATGCGCATCGAACAGCGCTTTTGAGCCCTCATGATGGGATGTTCGAACCATTCTCCACGGAAGCGCAACCTCTTCACAAATCTATTCCCGGAACCGCTTAAAATAGTAGGGGCTCCCACCAACTAAGGAGTTCTTATAGGGTGGGCGCGAAGCGTTGGAGGGCCCCCTACAATTCTATGGAGCTGATTAATTACCCTAAGGCCATATGGGTGGGCGCGAAGCGCTGGTAGTGGTGGGAGGAGATGTTTCGGTAGCAGCTTTTCCCCCATTGCATTATTCTATTCCCAAACCGGTTAAGGCATTGGTTGAGAAAGAAAAGTCATCCCGGCTAGTCGAAGTCCTAAATCCCCCCAAGATATGCGAGGGATTCTACGTACGTAATAGGAACGCACAGATCTGGAGTAGAGGGCCTCTGCATGCATGGCACTGGCCGCTCATGCTTCCAGGTCGAACCGGCAAGCTTATCCGCCTGGAGAACGAAACCTTAGCCAGGGGATTAAATAGAGGTTGGTTGCCGCCCTGGTTCTTTGCTCTAGTCGGGAAATAACGAAGTGCGTCAGAGAGAGAAAGGCGGATCAACTTGCCATTAATAATAAGAATAATTGGGGGCTGTCGGCGGCCCCTACTATTATTATTGAAAGGCCAGTACCCATTCCTTTGTAGTGGGAAGGCCTGATTACTCGCCCACTATCAAAGGCTATTAAAGAGAGAACTATAGTCCACGGGAACTATTTCGATAACCATGGAGGAAGCCTTTTCTCCATGCATTAATGGATTTCATACAGATCGGATTTCATCAGGTTTCAGACCCGAAGATTGAGATTCGCATAGAGAACGCTTTCATCACCGGCATAACTAGGTGGCGGCTTTTGAACCTGCTGAACCGAGCTTCTCTACCACCACCACCACCGATAGACACTGCCAACTTCTCTTTGGTGAGAGGAAAGACATTCATTCAAGTGGTCCCCTAGGGTCCCCCACTTCTTATGAAGGGATAGGCCAGGCCGAGCTGTTCTCCGTTACACCAATTCAAAGCGAGCTTTATGTTATCGCTCACATGATCGGCGGGTGTTCATCCCCCTTCCATAAATGATTGATTACTTAGAACCATTCGTAGCTCATCGTAACCGTCGAGCCCCGGTTTTCAATAAGTCGGTATCGTATCCGTGCCAATGGATGACATCTTCCTAGCCCGTCCCGGCTGGATGGATGGCATATAGCAAATTATTATTATTCTTATTATCCCTACCCTTATTA
>VDFB02206793.1:0-16840 GCA_007258455.2 Sequoia sempervirens | reverse complement strand
TGAATGTGTGCTTGATTCTATCTGACTATGCTTGAAGGTGGTAGGTGATTATGCTCTCACCTTGTGAAAACTAGGTGATCAGAAAACCAGACCCACCTTATTTTTTGTGTCACCCTCACGATTTGGTAATCGAAGTATCCTATCCCCTTGCACTGAAATGCATCCCGGGTGTGCGAGAAAATGATTATTGACTCTTAGAACTTGGGCTTGTTCTCGTGGGAAAAGTACTCACCCCAGATCTACTCAAACCGTAGCACCTCGAACCCAGGGACTTCCAACCGTATAGTAAAAGTGGGATTCTGGGAAACCCAAGAATCACCGCAGTGGTTCGACAGATGGATCTGAAAGGGGACTTTGCCACATGGATCATGCCCCATGAAAGGAATGCCCATATTAAACACCTCTTGTCTTAGTGTCCAACCATTCTATTGGTCATTGCTTGATATAGTGTAGGGTACATTATCATGCCCGAAGACACTCACTACTGATCCCCTTGAGTAGAGATAGCAATTCTTGGGATGTCATTACGCAAAGAATCTAAATTTGGTGTGCTCGAAAGACGTTAATGAGCTGTGGAGTGGAGCCAATGCCACCAAAATTCTAAGCTATTCACTCTTGAGAAGGAAAGGTGTTTATCAAATTAACCGAGGTATACTCTGTAATATATCAAGTATACAAACCCTTGGCCTATTGGCTTTTTAGGATTGTACTTGTCTTATGTGTGCTTGCTTACACCCAAAAAATTGTGTTTCTCAAGTGCTTGTTGGATTACTCAAACATTATACACAATAGTCACAAATCTAGACACAAACAATTGACCTTAGACAACTCATACTTTTCAACAAAACATCAAAAAAAAATCTCAGTCCTCATTTTGAACTTAGACTTTGCATTGTTCATCTTAGTCCTCATTTTGAACCTAGGCTTTGCATTAATCATTTTAGTCCTTTGCCAACATTATCGTCTTAGTCCACATTTGACACTTTGGCTTTGACAACATCTTCATCTTGCATTAGTCATTTCCCTTAGACATACGTCATTATAACTTTTCATTTAACAACATCATGACATCCACCACCTTTTCTTCCCTTCACCAACATATTGATAGGCTTGCTAGTAAAGTTGAATACAAATTACTCTGTAGAGGTCAATACCAAGAAGCCTCAGACTTTAGGAGACAATTTATTCAAACCAACAATCAATGTCCTTCGTACCAACAATCCATGAGTCCTAGTCCTCCATCCGTCTACCCTCACTACCAAAATTCACTTAATACCATTCATGACATTAGTCCACAAGAAACATCCATTACTCACCCTTATCCTAACTTTGACAAGGGAAACCAACTGTCCACTAGTCCATTCCAAGTCTCCACCTCATATGCTAGTCCTTCACCTATCAATCCTGTCAATGTCTATATGCCCTATCAACCATCTATCAACTCATTTCAAGTCCCCACATCATACCATATCAATCCAGTCCAAGTCTCCACATCCTATTTTAGTCAACCTTACACTAATCCAGTCCAAGACTCCATGGCATATCTGGTCGAAGTCCCCATGTCACATCCTATACCGTCACATCCTAATCCAACCCAAGACTCCATGTCATATCCAGTCCAAGTCTCCATACCTAGTCCTTCATATACTAATTCCAGTACAGTCCCCAAGTCCTATCCTAGTCCTTCATATACTAGTCCAGTCCAAGTTCCCACGTCCTATCCTAGTCCTTTGTTCATTAATCCTTTTCAAGTCACCCCCTCACAAGCCACATCTAGTCATGAAAATTATATCATAGTCCAAAGTAAAATCCCATTTAATAGACTTGAGGATAAATGTCAAAATGAAAGTCCAAAGCATGACCTTATAACGTCACTCTCATGTCAAGAACAAGGTAGTCCATCCCATGACCGCATCTTTCAGTCCATCCAATAAGTTCTTCAAGACAATCATGACATCCAAAATACCCCAACCTTTGACAAAGACTTCAATCCTAATTACATCACCCACGACAAACCCATCTTTGACCAAGACCCCATCATTGAACAAGAAGTCCAAATCCATGACAACCCCATCTTCGACCAAGACCCTACCATTGACCAAGAAGTCCAAAACGATCCACTCCTTGACCTTTACGCCATTCATGATCAAACACTTTTCGACCTTATAAAGGCCTCGACTAGTGACACTTCCCACAATGAAGTTACTTGCCTCCATAGGACACATAGACAATATTCCTCGAACAAGAATCTTCCCACTAGGTACATGCTTGCATATGATGAATTTAGCTAAAATCATTTGGAATCCTATGACACTAAACATAATGATGGCTTCCGACGTACCTTGGAAGCTTTACCAGCGAGAATCATCGAACGACATGTCCTGCGATGGAGACCAAAGATATCGATTAGAGGGGAGTCCAATAGGACAATGAAGTAAGACGCATCAACTAGGGTCATCTATCTTTGTGAGCGAGGGCTTTTTCTTGGCAGAGTAGAAAATATTACAGTGGCGGTATACACAACTCTAATGATGGGTTAGCATTTTTCTTTCAAAACAACAAATACCCCATCGAAAATATAATTTTTCAAAGCATGCAATATCAAGGAAAGGGACTGGACATACATGAGCAAGGCATTCTAAAACCAATATAGCTTCAGGAAAATTACAGATATCAAGGTGCAAAACTGTTCCGTAGTTAGTAAATCAAATGATGGCCAGTGGTACTTCCTTGATATTAAAATTTTGTCAGATATAAACATCAAAATGGATTCCATGAGAAATCCTTGTCATAAGATTGTTGCCAACACCCCCTCCACCCACACCATGAACCGTCATTCCATCATAAATAAACCTTCCCTTTGGAACCAACAAAAACCAAAGTCTTACAAGTCAAAAGATCAAAATCAAATGTCAAAGGCCATGAAATCAGACAAAAAGACAAGTGGACAAATGAAATTAGAAATGGATCCCAAGAAAGATGGATCAAAGAAAGACACCAAGTCAAATAAGAATCAATCACAATGTGGAGCACAAAGACAAGAGAGGACTCCCATGTAACATGTCGCCTCCTTCCAAAGTGGTCATCCGATGCAAGGAGCATATAAAAGTGTTGGTTCGAGCACCATCCCTCCAAAATCGTCATCCACCATCCCAAGTTTGGAAAATGAAATTCATTCATCAAGCACGATCCAAACAATCTTTCCACATCTACTGTCATTCATCACTTAATCCTACATCTTTCATACAAGTCCAAAATCACATCACAAATCCGTCACATCATGGTAGCAACTCTTTACCACAAGGACTCTCATGGCACTATATTGCGATGTGTGTATTTTGATAAGGCCAACTCTAGTATCAGAAAGGATCACAATGACATTGACCAGTTGTATACAAGTGCTACGATCCTAACAAGACAAATACTTGAGACAGGACATTATTGGCATATCATGGCACCAGTCTCTACATTAGCATCATCAATGAATTCAAAACAGGCAGTGGTCATCTAAAGCATCTAGGCTATCCACAAAATCAGAAATACAACAACAACAAAAAAAATTAAAAATTAAAAAATCCTCACCTTGATGAAAACCTGGCAAACAGTGATCTTACAGGTGACCTCAAAAAATCAAAAGTCAAGAAAATGGTAAAAGAAAAATTCATCCAACCCGATTGAAAACTTGGCAACCGGTCTGTAGATAAATTGCCATGATGAAAACCTAGCAAACAAGCATCATGTGTAAAATAAATCATCTATGTGGAATTTTATACTTGGGGGCAAGTCATCTCATTTTCCCATGCCTTCCTCATGACATTGACATCCATCTAAGCCCTATCATTTCCATGCATTTTTCCCACTTACCTCGGTCTTGACATAAAAATGGCACACATAAATCATGCTTTGGGAAAACTCTTGACATGTCTATCCTTTGGTCATACACGATTCATGAAATGTCATGTCATTGACCGTCATAGTCTTATTGTCCTTATACGACATAGTCCTTAAAAATCATATGACAATTCCCTTAGTCTCATGTCTCTCGTCCTTTACCAAGGCCACCTCTTATCCTTTCATGTATGTCACCTATCTTGGCTTTCCTTTGTCAAACGGTCTAAGGATTATCATCATCCCATCTAGTCTGAATCAAGTAATTCCAAATGCAATGAGTCTAATCCATACAAGCACATTATCCAAAATTTTACTTGACTGCGTTCCTGGCCCGGCTGTAGACCTCCATACTTTCGTCACATTATCGTCATCGTCCTCACATTGTTTCGGGATGCGTCCTTCCCACGTCAAACAACATTGTCATCACCTGTCAATTGGTATTCAGCTTGACTAGGGGCACAATCATATTTGTCCTTGGATTCTCATGTGTAGGAATCAGTCATATGCATTTGTCACGATCCTCTTAAATGTCAAAATCCAAAAAAAAAATCATAAAATGTCTTGAAGAAAGACCTAAAAAATCATAAAACAACCAAAAGACAAAAACATCATAATATGTCCTAAAAAAAAGACAAAAACATCATAAAATATCCTGAAGAAAGACCAAAAACATCATAAAATGTCCTGAAGAAAGACCTAAAAATCATAAAATGTCCTGAAGAAAAACACAAAAACATCTAAATCAATGTCAAATTCAGTCACATATTGTCAAGTCGGTCACATCAATCAGTTTATTGTCCAAGTCCGAACTACATTGTCTCTACGCATTTGTTACGTAGGCAAGGCCATCAGTCAATGAGTCCCCGAGACATTAGGTTAGTCCTTTTAGGTTGGTCCCAATAAAATCATGGCATTTGTCACAATCGTCACATCGGTCAAATAAGTCAGACATCGTCAAACTCAGACACAAGACAGTCATTTGAAACATCAATGTCAAAATTGTTCAAAATCATACAGCACAGTCCAATCAATCATATAGTCAACATCAGTCAACTTGCCAAAACATATTGGTCAAAATAATGTCAGTCTCGTCACTCTTTGGTCCTCTTCAAGATGTGTCTTCAGATTTGGACCTCGTCAAAATGTCCTTTGCCTTTTTCAGGATGTGTCCTTCCTGACAATAGGCCCCGTCAAACTGTCAACATCGTCAAATTGGCAAAACTATTAAACTGTCAAAAATGTCAAACCGACAAGAAATCAATCTTTGGCAAACAAACATTGGCAAACAAAATAAAATGGTTGTTAATCTTTCTGGTCTATCTTGTCTTATATTTTGACTATTTTGTCTTATCTTTTTATTGTCTTTTCTTTGTGGTCATGTAACTAGCTACCTCGAGGATGTCCTATGAAGGATTTAGAGGTGTGATGATGTCTCTTGGCCTATTTTATTTTCTTTGACTGTTGTCTATGGATTGTCTTGACAAAAAGACTGGGGCAACTTCGCCCTTAGTATGAGTTAGGACATTCCTTGTTTGTGACTATCTATTTTTCAATTGGATGACCTTGCACACCTTGGTCTACGTCATATCATGGTGTTTGTTGTCCATTTGTGTCATTTTTACCGCCCAATGATGATTAAGAGCAATAAATATTAAAGTTCTATGGCAATGTTTTGAAGGATTTGGTCTAAGAACTAACATGCATCTCCTTTAGTCGTGTCATCTTCTCTCGCCCATCTCATATAGGCATTGCATCCATATCACCATCCACATCTTTTGCACTAACATTTCTTTGTCTCGTCATATTCTAGTCTTCTCATCAATTTCAAGAGCACACCCATGTTCTTGGAACCCATCTGTCCTCTCGAGGGGGCATACCGCTACCCTCCTCGTCATTCTTCCTCATCTTATTTTGCACTGGGGCATATTTTTGACTTATTTTCTTTGTCACAATGTGACAAGCGACATTATGACAAAGAGGGGAAAAATGTAGACACCTAAAAATGACCTAGGCTTGCAATCTTCATTTTTACCACTTTCATCTTAGCATAATTATGACATTTAATTATGTCCTTGGTCCACATTCGACTATTGATTAAATAATTCATAATTATTTAATTAATTCATGTCCTTTTATTCTTCATGATTATTAAATAAATAAATTTTATTTATTTATTAAATACGTCATTAATTGTCTAAGTCTTCCTTTAATTAAATAAATTTCTTAATTTGTTT
This sequence comes from Sequoia sempervirens, assembly GCA_007258455.2. Taxonomy (NCBI): domain Eukaryota; kingdom Viridiplantae; phylum Streptophyta; class Pinopsida; order Cupressales; family Cupressaceae; genus Sequoia; species Sequoia sempervirens. Next base: position 10,715 of record VDFB02206793.1, on the reverse strand, counting down.
AATTACCCTTTGTCATATATTTCTTCCTGATTATTAAAAATAGAATTGATTAATTTATTTAATTAATCTTATCTGCTAAATTAAATAATTATCTTTAATTATTTAATTGTCAGAATAATATTCCTCTCATTTTAAAATAAATGAAATTATTTAAAATGTCATTACCCTATTAGCTGTTAGTCCATTTTTGGTAAATGTCGAGAAAAAAAGATTATTTATTGTCTCCTAAAATCATTATTTTGAATTAATTTAATTCAAAATGGAAACTAATCTTCAAAATCAAGTATTCGAGTGGTTGGATTTTTCCCAAATCTGATCTTCGGTCCAACTTTTTTATCTTCTTGATTTTTCGAGATCTCTAGATTAAGTGATCTTTATCTTCTTGATTTTTGAAAATCTTTATTTTCTAATTAATTTATCTCATTTATTCTCCACCGCCGATTCGATATTCTTATATGACATCTCGACCATTCACTTAAGGATTTTTCCCTAACCCTGATTAGGGATTATCAAATTTAATCTGGACCTCTTATTTTAGGTCTCTGTCAAAGATCAATCTCATCCGTCCGTTCAAAATGGCATTTTCTATAAAATGCCATTTTCCTCTCATTTTTGCATTAGGCAATATTTTAGACATTAGATGCACATAGATTACAATATTCTGGCATATTAATACTTAGATTAATTTGGCATTTTAGAGTTATTTTTGTCATAGACATAGGCATTAGGCATTTGTGCAAATCCTTCAAAGCTTGGTGTAGGACATAGACATTTATTTGCAGATTGCTCACACGACGAATCTGAGGGCAACACGTCAACCAACAAGCAAGAAGGTACTATCAAGGTGAATCATGGAAACTCATGCGAATCAAAGGTATAATTGTACTTGTTTTCATTGTTCTTGATAGGATCTTTGGATTACATGCTTTATGTGTTAGTTTATCTCACACCTAATCCTCAAAATAAATCCATTGATACAGATAATTGTAAGTATTTTGTATGAAGCCTTGAATGAAATATATTTCATTTATTTGTATGGATTCATTTTTTAGGAACTAATATTCATCTCATTACCATGCTACAGGTAAAATTATCTACCATGCCAAGGAAATGAACAAGGAATAAACTAATAGACAAAGAGTATGAAACCAAAAAAGCAAAGGAGAGAGAACGGTTGAGGGCATATCGTGAAAATAAGAAATTGGATACAATTGACGAAAAACAAGCCAATTGAAGAGGAACCTCAACAATCAAAAAGAGAACATGCATTGGTAGCACAAAGCAAACGAATGTGAAAGCATCATGGTAAGACAGATTCAGATACCATAGTTGGAGACACACCCTCTACTACAAGTGAATATAAAGGGACACCATTAAGCACAAGCGAATATGGAGGGACACCATCTATCACAAGTGAATATGGAGGGACACCATCTTCTGGAAGTGAATATGGTTGGACACCATCCATCACATCTCAAGTTGAGAGTACATCATCACTCAGATTTGACGAAGAAGGTAAACCATCATCCCCATGTGAACCTCAAGGTATGTCTTCTACTCCACCCTTGATTGAAGGTACACAATCTAGCCCACCTCAATTAAATATTGATGAAATTCCTAATGTTGAGATGTATGTACCTAGGAGAACACCACCTAGATTTTTGGGTAGAAAGCCAAAACATTTGATTAATATTGATGAGGATATTTTGCAACACATGGAAGGTAAGATTCCAATAGACACTTGTAGAAGATATGATGATAAGATTTTAAAATTCTTCTTTGAAAGGCTAAATGAGATTGCAAGATGTCAACTATTTATTGAAATGATGTGGGATATAAAGTATAGAAAGATCATGAATACTCTTGGGTTGAGAACATCAAATGCTTCAAGTGAAAACACTATTGTGAGGAATCTAATGGATGCTTATGAGAGTGTGGGTAAGACCTCACACTCAAAGGATAGTAATGTCACTTGACATGTCATTACATCAACTTTGGTAAGTAGTCAAATAGAGAGAGATTGTCTCATTAGAAAGATGATTGAACAAGTGAGAATTAGTAGAAAAAAAATATCAAGAGCCATTCAAAGGAAACAAAGAATTGAGGGCACCAATTCAAATGAATTATGGGAATTCTTGGGGAGACTACCACAAAAAGATAAATAAGTTATTGAAGGATTGAGAAAAATAATTGAAGAGTATTGGAAGAATAACACAAGTCCATCTTCGAATCAAAGGGATGTAGTAAGAAGGAGAATTGGTAGTTGGAACCATGAGCCACATCCAAATCATTTTTTGATATGACTCAAACCTTTTTTTTTTGTAAATTTCAACAAGATTATCCTCAAATTAGTATTTTTAAAAGATATTTTGAAATGCTTAAACTTTTTTATGTCAAGATAAATCACATATGCACTACTTGTTGTAGACTACATATTGAATTCTCTAACCATTATGATGTTTTATCATTCTATATGTTTAGATTTGCATACTAACAATGTTTTGCAAGATTGTGGCATAAAAGCACCACCAACATCTTCAAGAGAGTTATTATAAAAAAAATGTGAAATAGAGGATGGCCAAATATTCTACAGGAAAACATGCTTGGATGGTTCATGCGAGCATTGTGGTGGCTTGCAGTGTATGCCAATATGTCAACATATGAAAAGCACAGATGAGGTGGGACAAAAAATAGTAGAGTTCAGGAAGTATAAAATAGTGGTATACATTACAAAAGATGGTAATCAAACAAAAAGGTGTGATTGATTATTTAGAAGATTCCAATGTATCAGTTTATGTTCATGTTTTGTGACAAAATAGTGCATGAGTATGCAAGACATACCCATAGAGCCCGATGGCTGGACACAAAATTCAAGCTATGCAAGGACACCTTTCTAGTTGGAAGCATAGTATTAGTGGTTGAATTTGTAGAGATCTACACTCTACATCCATAGCATGAGGTGCAGTCACAATATTACAACTCCACACAGGTTTTGATATTTGCGCACATGACATTCATTCATGCAGTTGATAGTACAGAGGACCAAAGGAAGGTATTGAGGGACTATTAATTTTATATTAGTGATGATCACACACATTCTCTAGAGTTCATGCTAGGTTGCTTCTAGATGTTCTATAGTGATTTGGCTCAGAGGGGCATAGCAGATGGTTGGCATATAATATGGTCAGATAACTATGCAACACAGTTCAAGAACTCACACATGTTCTACTAGTTGAGCAGGATGCATGTCATTATAGGTGTTTAGCATATGTGGAAATTTTGTGAGGCCGAGCATGGAAAGGGGGAGCATGATGGTGCAGAAGAATGTGTGAAAAGAGCATTAGCACGAGAAGAGTTAAAGTATAAAGACAATGCAAAGTTGATAGATTCAAAATCAATCATCGAGTGGTGTAATGCTTCGATGGATCTAGGTAATGAAGGTACATCTTCAGTTCATATATTTTTTTGGTTGATGGATGATACTAACATTGCACCATATGAGGATTGTTGTAAACTAACAGGATCAAGTGAGCTACACTCTTTCCTTAGCTTAGATGTAGGTTCATGGAGTATCAATACATGAAATATGGCATGCTTTTTTCTTCATGTAAAATGCAAGCCTAGAATGATTGTGAGTCAGAGGAGTGGGTTGAAAAATGGTTGACAAGTTATCTTAGCCCATTTCACACGTATCACCCTCCAATGACATTGAAACTAACATAGATGGAATCATCAGTCGACTTTGACCACATATTAGATCTAGCTCAACTAGGTAATATATCTACTTGCTTATTTTTTGAAATTCCTATTGTTATCTTACTTTGTAGTGTATTCATAATGTTGACTAATTTTAAGAGATTTGCCACATATATCAATGCAGGGCATGTTTATGCAGTTATTGTAGACGAAGACAACAAAAAGGGAGCAAACTATTACTTTTTTTGTTGTGTTGATGCCAAAAATAAATTGGAGGCCCCAGTTATAGATGGAAAAAACATCGAATACCCTACAAGATCAGTTGTTGTTACAAGAATGTGGCTTAGAAGGTACCCATATAAGAGTATTAAATATTGGTTGTTTCAAGAATTTGACACATATCATAAGATTCTTCATTACTTAAACCTTGTCATCGCATCCAATGTTAATTTGACCAATTATGGGGGTAGACCTTTGAACAAGACCTTGTGGAAGGTCCGTGAGTCTAACCATGAGACAATACTTGACACAATAAAGAGTAGAGTAGACCCGAATGGTTCGTTGGATTAATTTGTAAGTATGCACATTGGTTCTTATTAATTTATACTTGTATGAACATTTATTTTTTTGATGCCAATGCTATCATATTATATTAATTTTCCTATTTGTAAGTAACCTACTAAAAATTGATTGGTGTCCCCTTGCAGAAAATGCAGATTTATGAGCCATCCAAGAGAATCTCAGCCAAAAAAGCTATGAAACATCCTTGTTTTGATGATCTTGAAAAATATTAATTATGATTTTAAGCCATTATAAAAATGCATGCAAATCTTGGTGAGGGAATATCAAGTTATTCATTTGAATTTAACCTTATCATGAGAACCTATGATGTAGACATTATAAGAGCATCTCGAATTTCAAGTTATTCTATTCATGAGAGGTGTTGTGTGTAATAGGTATCTTGGAACTCCCAGTGAAGATGTATGACCAAGAGTGACTGAGTTGAGAGACTAGCATGCGCCTATCCTCAATGGAAGCATCACGATTTATGCTTTTCTATTCTCGAGTTGGAACCAAATGGCGTGGATTTGTTGTGTAAGTGCCTTCCATATATTTTCATTTCATTTCCATTTTGGATGCTCTTTTTTTCTTCTTCTTTTAATTTGTGTATTTGTAAGTAAAATAATAAAAATTGATTGGTCTCTCCTTGCAGAAAATATTGATTTATGAGCCATCGAAGAGAATCTTATCCAAAAAAGCAATGCAATATCCTTATTTTGATGATCTTGACAAATCTCAATTCTGATTTGAAGCCATTATAAAAGAGTGTGTGAAGCTTAGTGAGGGAATATAAAGTTATTCATTTGAAGTTAACCTCATCATGAGAACCTATGATGTAGATATTATAAGACAATCTTGAATGTATGAGTGACATTGTAAAAGATCTAGGAGAATAGAGTACCTAAGGCATTGTGCCTATGGTGCAGGGCACCTGGGCCTTTATTTGGTAAAAGTGGTTTAGTATGTAGTGAATTTATGTTTAAGGTCATGTTTTTCTTTTGAAATAAGGTCTTTAAGACCATGTTGCAATGTTTTGGGTCAGTTTTGGTTAGGAGGAGTTATTTTGAGTCAATTTGGTAAAGTTGCAAAAATTATAAAAAAGTTGCATAGCAACTTTTGCATTTTTGATGTAAAAGGGAAGTTGAATAGCTAGGATGTTAAAAGTTAGTTGTATTCAGTTTGATATGGTTGGAAAAGGTTAAATATTCTTTTTATTGGTCAAAATAGGGGTTGGATGTACATTTGGAGGATTGAATAACAAAGATTCACTATTTTTTGTGTTTTCCTACATTGAATTTTGCTGCTACAACAACTTGTACATTTTGGTATGTCCTGGAAGTGGTCATTTGTGCATTGGAATTGATGGAGGAGTGAAATAAATTTTATTTTCATCTTATCTTATTTGATTTCATCATGATTTGAGTGAGTTACAGTTTTTTTTTTAAAACGGGTTAGAAACCCTAGTTTTGAGGGTTTGAGAGCAAAAATAATGATTTGTGACCCATTGTAGCTATGAAAATGCTTAATAATTGGTGGAATGGGTGTATGCAGGTTGTATTTTATGTTTTTGAAGTTGGTAGGAGAAAGTATGAGGATTTGGGAAAATTTGGTTGATGCCCTAGTTGGTTTACTTCATGCTTTTAAGCAAAAGTGATGCATAGAAGTAGGGTTTTGTAGAAGAGTTGATTGGAGACCATTATAGGGGATGGGGATTGCATATGCATACATAATTTGACATGTATAAGGTTTTGGAATGGATATTTTAGGTTTGGAGTGTGTAAAACCAATAAGTGCCTTGTTGAGGGAGCCTAATTAAGCCTATTTCAAGGCATAGTGGCAATTTTTTGGTCCTTGTGTTCAAAGTAACAGCACTTGCAATTGAAGTATGTTTCAAAAGAGGATAATGGGTACTCAAATATGTAATTTTTTTCTAGGTATGAGATGGGGATTGAAAATTATTCTTGAAAAACCTTGTTTGTTGTGCTACTAGGGAGAATGCCAATTTGTGAAGGAATTCATTGAGTTTGAAGTGTTAAGACTTTTTCAAGAGTTTGGTTTAGTTTGTGTTTTGATAATTTTCTCTACATCATATTGTAAGTACAAGCACTTGGGTTTCAAAATAGTGTATGAAGCATATTATACAATTGTAGCACAAACAAAAGAATTATGACAACCAAATAAATCTCATATTATTAATATAGTGAGTGTAACAATGTTTGATGGTTACTAATCATTCATTTTCTTCTTTTATTCTCTCCCTATTATAACTAGCACCAATTGACTAACTTATTATAAAAAATTCATTTATTAAAACAAATCAACCTAATGATTATATATCAATATCAATGTAGCATACAGTCTATTGTAATAACAATTGTAATGAGATTTACTCAAATATTGAAATTTATTGCTGCCCTTAAACATTTGTAATTCAAGCAATGTAATCCCTTAACAGGCCAAATTGCAAAAGGGTAACAATATTTGATGACCTGTTACCCAGATACCTTGTTAGTCATGGGCATTCCATCTGAGGCATTAGGATCATGTAGGGCACCTCTACAATAACCTCTCTTAGTTTTTGTTATCTTAGAGTCATTTTTTCGTGGTGTCTAATTTTGACTTGATAGAAAAAGTGTCAATTGTAAGCAATGTAAAGTTGAAAAGTGGTGCAACTTTCATTCTGCAACTTGTGTGACCAAACGAACTATTCCAACACATCTAAATGGGTAAATTTAGATTAGGAATAGTCCTCTTTGACACCCAAACACGTAGAATCTCTTCGAACTACATTCAACTGAATCGATCCCTTAAGAGTCCAAAGTGTAAAAGGGCAGTAATATTTGACGAGCTATTACTTAGAAGCCATGAGGCTTAATAACTCTTTGTCTAACTCTATGAGATTGCGTTGGGAACCTCTACAATAACCTCTCTTGGTTTTTGTTATCTCAAATTTGTTTTCCTGTGGTGTCTTATTTTCACTTGATGAAAAAAGTGTCAAATGTAGGCAGTGTAAAGTTGCAAAGTGGTGCAAATTTCGTTCTATAACTCGTGTGACCAAAAAAAATATTCCAACACATTTGGGTGGGTAAATTTATGCTAGGCATGGTCCTCTTTTACACCCAAACACGTAGAATCGCTCTAAGCTACATTCAACCGACTCGATCCCTTAAAGGTCTAAAGTGTAAAAGGGCAACAATCTTTGATGAGCTATTACTCAAAAATTGTGGCACTTACAAAATATTCATCTGAGCTTACAGGATTGTGTTGGGACCCTCTACAATAGCTTCTTTCGGTTTGTGTTATCTCAAAGTAGTTTTCCCATGGTGTCTAGTTTTTACTTGATGGAAAAAGTGTTAAATGCAAGCAGTGCAAAGTTGCAAAGTGGTGCAACTTTAATTTTGCAACTCGTGTGACCAAACAGACTATTCCAATGCATCTAGATGGGTGGGTTTATGCTAGACATGGTCTTCTTTCGAACCCAAACAAGCAGAATCACTCTGAGCTACATTCAACCGATAGAATCCCTTAAGAGTCCAAAGTGCAAATTGACTGTAATCTTCGACAGGATGTTACTTGGACACCGTGATACTTAGAAACTTATCTTTTGAGCCTATGAGATCATGTTGGGTCTCTCTACAATAACCTCTCTCAATTTTTGCTATCTCAGAGGCATTTTCCCGTGGTGACAAATTTTCACTTGGGCAAAAAGTTGTCAAATGCAAGTAGTTGAAAGTTGCAAAGTGGTGCAACTTTCATTATGCAACTTGTGTGACATAATGAATTGTTCCAATGAATTTGGGTGGGTAAATTTATTCTAGGAATGGTCCTCTTTTGCACCCAAACACGCTGAATCGCTCCGAGCTATATTCAACTGGTAGAATCCCTTAAGAGTCCAAAGTGCAAAATGGCTGCAAACTTTAGCATGTTGTTACTCAGATAACATGATGCTTAGAAACTTCTCATCTAAGCCTATGGGATCATGTTGGGCTCCTATAGAATAACCTCTCTTAGTTTTCACTATCTTAGAGACATTTTTCCATGGTGGCAAATTTTTACTTGAGAAAAAAGTTGTCAAATACAAGTAGTTGAAAGTTGCAAAGTGGCACAATTTTTATTTTGCAACTCGTGTGACCAAAGAAATATTCCAATGCATCTGGATAGGTATGTTTATGCTAGGCATTGTCCTCTTTCACACCCAAACACGCGAAATCACTCCGAGCTATATTCAACCAGATCGATCCCTTAAGAGTCCAAAGTGCAAAATGGCTGCAAACTTCAACATGTTGTTACTCAGATACCATGATGCTTAGAAACTTATTGTCTGAGCCTATAGGATTGTATTGGGCCCCTATATAATAATATCTCTCATTTTTTCTATCTCGGAGGCATTTTCTTATGGTAGCAAATTTTCACTTGGAGAAAAAATTGTCAAATGCAAGTAGTTGAAAGTTGCAAAGTAGTGAAACTTTCATTCTACAATTCGTGTAACCAAACGAACTGTTCCAACGTGTCCGAGTGGGTATGTTTACACTAGGAATGGTCCTCTTTCACACCCAAACACACATAATTTCTCTGAGCTACATTCAACCAATAGAATCCCTTAAGAGTCCAAAGTGCAAAATGGCTGCAATCTTTGATAGACTGTTACTCAGACACCATGACATTTAGAAATTTCTCATCTAAGCCTATGGGATCGAGTTGGGCCCCTCTACAATAACCTTTTTCGGTTTTCACTATCTCAGAAGATTTTTTTCATGGTGGAAAATTTTCACTTTGGGAAAAAGTTGTCAAATGCAAGTAGTTGAAAGTTGCAAAGTGGTGCAACTTTCGTTTTGCAACTCATGTGACCAACAAACTGTTCCAACGCATCTGGATGGGTACGTTTACACTAGGAATGGTCCTATTTTTCACCCAAACATGTGGAATCACTTCAAGCTATGTTCAACCAACTCGATCCCTTGAGGGTCCAAAGTGCAAAAGGGCAACAATCTTTGATGGGATATTACTCAGAATCCATGATGCTTATGAGCTCTCTATTTAAGCCTACAAGATCACATTGGGCCCCTCTACAATAACCTATCTCAATTTTTTTTTTTATCTCAGAGTCATTTTCCCATGGTGTCCAATTTTCACTTGATGGAAAAAGTGTCAAATGCAAGTAGTGTAAAGTTGCAAAGTGGTGCAACTTTCATTTTGCAACTCGTGTGACCAAACAAACTGCTCCAATGCATCCTAATAGGTACGTTTAGGCTAGAAATGGTACTCTTTCACACCCAAACACATGGAATTTCTCTTAGCTATGTTTAATTGGCTTGATCCCTTATGATGGCATGCAAAACAATTGAAAAGAGAAACACACACATGACAGTTGAGAAGTTTGAGTTTTCCACACAAAAACATACGATCATCCTCAAGTCTAGCAATTGCAAGATGTTTTTTAATTATCTTCCTTTCCCTTACAATAATATACAACCAATTTTAAATGTGTACAATGGTGGAACTTGGAAACATTTTATTTTTCCTCAATTAACAACTTTGGTTGTGAAATTTTTTGTCATTTTCATTTGAAATGATTTTCTATGCTTGAAAATTGGAGTCTAAGAGAAACAAGTGATGCTCTCATGTACATTTATTATTTGGTGTGATAAATAAAGTTTCCACCATTCAATCCATTTCTTATTTGTATTATAAATTATAACTTGCTTTTTTCCAAGTCCATTTGCTATACAAGAAATAATATTTCAAAAAGTTGACATATACATCTTTCGACGTGTTTATATGGTGATGGATCAAGAACATAACAATTCATTCTGCACTATGAGGATTATGTTGTGAAAATGTTTAAAGACTTCTCAAGTTAAATGTTTGTATGATAATGTGTCAAGAAGTTAACTACTCATAATCTACTATGAATATTATGTTTTGCAAGTTGTGAAGATTATGTATCCTTTGCTTGAGTTGTTCCAATCAAAAGATTAAATATATTGAAATCTTTTTATGAAACATTTCATGGAATACCAATTGAAAATGCATTTTTTACTTTTAAATAAAGCATTTCAATGAACTCTTTGGATTAAACTGAATTGAGATATGTAAGAACAAGGGAGCATTAGGAAATACATTGTTCAAGGATCTTAAATAAGTCTTCTCTCCCATTGCAATTTTGGGTGGATTATTACTTTCAAAGTATTGGGAATGCTTTTCCTATTTTCTAGTTGGTAGTTTCCATTCTAGAAGGCTCATCTCTTGATATATTTTATACTCATTCTTAATCAATTATCAAGTTAATAATTAGTGCATTTAATTACAATTAATATTTTCTTTTCAATTTGTGCAATTTTGGAATTTGTAACTCTACTACTATTCCTAGAAATATTGAAGTTGTTTAGCATCGACTAATAAAATTATTTAGCATCAATCAATTAATATTCAAGACAAACCATGAAGGACAACAATGA
>VDFB02206791.1:0-12672 GCA_007258455.2 Sequoia sempervirens | reverse complement strand
GTTGTCTATCCTGGTATGCCATCCCATCCATCTCCACCCTCCCCTTTGTCCTTATTGGGTTGTCAGACTCCATCCTCTTGGCATACCTTTCCACCCTATCTTGACATCCTGGTCCTTAGCCTTGTAAAATTTCTCAAGTATGGTTGTTAGACTACTAGCCTCTCCCTTACTTGCATGCCTTTAAGCTGAATCTTGAAACCCCGATCCTTTGCATTTAGCTCCTTTTGGTGCCAGAGTTTCAAGAATTCCCTTACTAGAGTATCATTTCCTTGGAACCCTTGAACTCCAAAATCTCAACTATTTGCCCTAAATTCTTTTTTGCATTGGAGTTTTAGACTTGAGCTTCCTTCGATGCCTTTTCCTTGGCATCCCCAAGCTTCAATCCCTAAAAGTTGGTACTAAATACTTAAGTCTTTCATTTGTGTCAAATTTTTTGATTTCCTTATCCTATCATTCCTTTTGCTCTTTCCCCACTGGACTGTCGGAGTTCCCTTTACTCAAGTACCCTTTCCATTCATCCCCGATCTTGACCTCCTAGTCCTTTGCCCTTAAAATTTGTCTTAGTTTTATGAACTAGAGTTTCAGACCATCCCTTATTTAGATACCTCGTATGGACCTCACTTGATTCTCGACCCTTGACTCAATTTCTTCCTTAAGTACTTTATTGGAGTTGGAGTTGCGGCCTTCCTTCTATTCGGGTACTTGTATCCTGCCATGCTCGACTCCTAAACCCTGTTGATTCCTTTATATAATTTGTTAGAGTTGGACTTTTGCCTATTCCTCTAACTCCATACTCTTCCTTGTGCATCTCTAAACTTTGCCACCTGATAACTTCCCTTAATCTTTCTATCAGAGTTAGAGATGCGGGCTTGCCTTCAAAGTGGTATACGTATGAGTCATCCCCGAACCTTGGTCCTCGACATTCCAACACTCTCTTGTCACATTAGGATTGTTTGTTTGGACTTCCCTCCATCCACATGACTTCCTCATCACTCTCAATTCCCAATACTTTGACTTCTTAATGAGCATGTGGTATGAAGTATTCCCAACCTTTGACCTCGGATGGTCCAAGACTCTTGTATTTTCGTTTGTATAGTCCTACCTACCTACCTGCACATTCAGAAGGACATTTATGACCTGATTTGATGCAGCGGAAAACATTGTTCATCATTTGAGCACGAATTTGCAAGTGTATCTAGTGATAATGAAGAAAACCACACAAGACACCATTAATAAGCCAATATGGCCTTGCAACTACCAGACCAGATTCAATGGTGCCCATAAATAATTGTTTACTCTAGAGTGCATTGATTCAAATGAGAAAATGGTGCAAATGCTATGCCCTAATTTATTTTAATGGTTGAAGAGTGTAGAGCCCGAACATTTATGCGATTTCCCAGGAACATTTATGTGAACAAAACTAATTAATATTGTTAATTGTAAATGATTATAAATAAAGTAAAATAATCAAACCTGAAATATTTAAATAAATATGTTAACAGCAAATAAAAGAATCGATTCCTCTCAAACAGCAGCAATCCTAAGCAATTACTATATTTAAAAGAATAAATAAAAGCAGCAATTATTATTTATACAAGGCAGCAATTAACAAACAAAGATTATTATATGTTATGATAAAAAAGGGGTGTGATTTGGGTTGAGGAAAAGGTACGATCTGTAAAGGAGGTGCCTAATCATTGGAAATGGTGTGTCTCTAGTTTGGATCACCTCCCATAAGAGAGTATAATAGAGGAGATCGTGGCTGGAAGAAAGGGATCATGAGGGGGGGAATCAATATTTTATTCAATCAGAAATCTAATAAGGCAGCATGTGAAAATAAGGATAAAATATATTGCCAAGAATACATTTGGACAGTAAGCTTAATAGTATTTTAAATATAAATATATATACATGTGGGATATATATATATATTTTCAAGCCAAAGTAATTATTGTAAGTGGAAGTCAATTAGAAATAATGATATATATATTTATATAGAGTATATAATATTTATTTATATATGTTTTTATCCTATGATCAATCAAATGTAAGATTGAAGGAAGGCGAGTAAGGAATAAAGAGTCATGGGAAGACACAGCCGATCAGGTGATGTACTCACTTAGCAATAATATTTAACATATTTTGAATATAAAGAAATAGATATTGCTAATCTGATTATTGATATAATGCTTTCTTTAATCTTATCATAATGAGAATTATTCTAGGAAGTGATGAACTTAAAGAACCATTGATAAATGAAAATATATTTGATTATAGGCCTGAAATAAATCTTGGATGAATGCAAATATATCTGATTGTGTAAAGATTGTCTGCTATGTGCTTGTAAACCTATTAGGATGGGTGAAACATGGGTGAAGTGGATTGCCTAAAAACCCCACTTTCAGCCCCTTAGGCCCTAGACAAGGGATTGGGCTTTGCAGTCTCCTTTAGCCCTAGATAATGATTAAGGGAGTGGTAGGCCTTAGGCCACTTGGACTCTATGGTTCTTCTCTCTTAATAGGACGAGTGTCTTTCGAGGTGTTTCCATGAGTGGAGGATGTAGGTACTAAGCCACTAGGCAAGAAGGATTGTGATGGACAACCTCTTGAGCTTTACATTAGGGCTTCAGGGTGGAACCACCTATGGCACTCGTCTTATGTCTTCATTATTGCCTTATGACTATGAATATATTTTGGATATCTAGATATTATTGCTAACAGATATATGTGTACGTGGAAATGTTATTAAATTGGGGAATGCAGATTTCAATCTAGGATTATTTCATTAGAGAAACACATTCCTTTTGGAAAGAAGAAACCCTAAACCTAATCAACATTTGAATTATAGGGCAAACAAGCGAATTCAAGAGCAAGGCTAGGTAAGGGACATTACACGCTGCCCTAGTATTCCAGCGTTGTTTATGGCAACATCAGTTCATGGGAAGATGGACTTTGAGCACTTGTAGGCTTTTTGGCAACAAGTTGTGGCAGTATTTACAGAGCTTGAGCAGTTATTACTAGCTCCCACCAGTATGAGTGATGGATATGTAATGTCCCCTATCCCACTTTGCCCTAGAGTTCGCTTATTGATTAGGGTTAGGGTTTTTCACCTTGTCAATTTTCAATGATATATTCCTGGCTGAAACCTGCATTCACCATTTGAACAATATTTCCACATATACACATGTCTGTTAGCATTAATATCTAGATATCCAAATATAAACATAATCACAAAGCAGTTAGGAAGACATATGAGGAGTGGCATGGGTAGATCCGCTTGAAGCCCTTTTGCCTAGTCCTCAATGACTTGTACCTGCTTTCTCTACCCGCATAGGTAGATCCGCCCAAAGTCCTTTGCCGAGTTCAAGTGGTTGTAATCTACAACCTTCCCCTCTAGGTGGCTTGTACCTGCTTTCTCCACCCATGTCATCACCTTGAAAGACACATGACCTACTGGGGGAAGCCAGTGGAGCTTATAAGTGGCCTAGCCTACCACCCTTCCATGGCCGCAGCAGATCTTGGGTGGGACCCCCACCCCTCCATGGCCCACCCATGCCTTGGGACTGGGCGGAACCTTAAGTAGAATTTCCACCCCTCCATGGCCCATCCCTGCCTTGGGTTCTGGGGGCAGACTTGAGTGGGGTTTTTAGGCACCACTTTTCTCAGGCCCTTCCTCCCGAGTAGGCTTGCAAACACTCGGAAGACAATCTTTCAAACAATCAAATACATTTTCATTTATCATTGATTCTTTAAGTCCATATTAACATCATTTCCTAGAACAATTATCATTATTATAATACTAAAGACACCAATAATCCGATTAGCAACATCTAGATCCATGCCTACAGTAATAATGCAAATTAATACTAGAAAAAGTAATGTCCCCTTTTCGAGCATGATCTTTTCAGTTGACCGTTGGCCTATTCCGGAGACCCGTAGGCTACTCGGAAGGTGAAATTAGGGTTTTGTGTTTTGGAGGTTGCTATTGCTCGTGAATTGATGATTGAATGACGGATTCTTTCTGGGTTTTCAGAGAGCTTCGCAGTGGTGTGTTTTTCTTGGCATTTCGAGCACCTTCAGGAATTTACTATTTTTAGTAAATTCTATTTCTGGCAGTGGTCCTGTCGTTCTCGGCACAGTTGGCTTTCCTCTTCAGTCGACTCAGTTGGTTTGTTCAATTTTGGCCTTGGGATGCATTTTCGGAGAGATAAGTTCATTTCATTTAAATAACATTATATTTTAATGTTATAGTACCCCCTTGGCCTAATCTCATAACTTGATGTTGTATTAAAAGGTGGTCTTTAAGGGGTGGCGCCTCATTGAGGTAATTTTATAATTATTTAAGGTCAAATTAAAGCTTTAAGTTGGACGCCTATATTGAAGAGATGAATTTCATTAAAGTCAAAAATGAACCTTGAAGAAAGTGACGCCTTTTCTTGGAGGGAAAAGAATTAGGGTTTCTTGAAGCTTCTGGAAGGGTCTTCACAATTATAAAAGGACATCTTGGGTCTTCACTTGGTTATCTTTTGTCTACAGGAAAGTTATGTTGCCGGAATAGTATTGGGAATGCTTCGAGGAATGTATGCCTCCTAGCTTGGCATTGCTTCTCGCTTGAGAGATAGCGACTAGTGATGAGGTAGTGGTAGTTTGAAGTGTTTTGTAAGTGAGATTTCTGCATTGTAGTAGTTGTGTGGCTTTGTAGTTCAGTTAATGCATATTAGTGAAATTCTGAAATTGTCTCTTCCTTACAGCTGATTGTTGTTTTTATTCATGTCACAAAATACAAAAAGAATCATTCTGGGTATTGCATTTATCTGTTTGTCTATGAGGGGCGACCCTTTCCTCTAATTTGCAGATTTTTTAATGGAGTCTTGAATTTTTAAAGGCAAATCGCCCTTCTTTGAGGGCCGTACCATTTGAGATTGCCTTGAAATTCGTGCATAAATTAAATGGGATCTTTTGGGTTAGTTTTGTGATTCAATCTTGGGTGCCATCATCCTAGGATCATTATGCATTTTGTTTCATGAAATTTGAGTGAGTTTGGAGTGAGTTGTGTGCAAAATAGTGAGTTTAGGGCTGCTGTTCATGCATGTGAAAAACAGGACTGTCAAAAATCAGATTGTCAAGTTGGTCTTTATAATGGAGTTTCTGATCTAAGCTTTATTATCCAGTGAAGGAGATTCATTATATTATTGCAACACTATTTAACTCTTGATTCATGTTCGTAGCAAGGCATTCTCTATCATGTTGTAAGCTGAACAGTAGTAGTGTTAGCCTTCTCACTTATTTTCCTTAACTGCATTGTAATACTTAGCATCTCCGTCATATGGTAGATCCAATTCCATCTCGGGTTGGAAAGCACATTCTTGACGTCGAGTTACATCAGTATAATAGTTGGTAGGGATCCTCTGACCACATGCTCGTCGTTCTTTGATGCATTTCTTGGTTAGAGTTCTTTGCTTCCGCATTGTATTAAGACCCTCTGACACATGCTCGTCGGCCATGACGCATTCTTGGTTAGAGTTCCTTATTCAGCATGCATTGAGATCCTCACCATATGTTCACACCTTGCCCAACTCATCCGTGTACATTCTTGGTTAGAGTTGAATTCCGCATCGTTTGGTTTAAGTACTAACCCTAACGATTGTGTATTGCTCTGCTCATTGTAATTGAAAAAGTGAAAAAATTGGTTCGTATATTCCAAAAATGCTATGTAGATCTCTTTAATCCTTTCCCAAGGTGGTTTCCTTGTTCTTAGCACTCAGGAGATATCTTTAGTGTAAATCAATCACATAAGAATCTATTATCCGAAATTATACTAAACATCACAATTACTTATAAGGTTCAATAATTGCTGCAAATATATATATATATCATTATTACCTTGGCATGAATATATATACATATATATTTTAATATTATTATATTCACTTACAGCCACATACACCTTTATTCTCTTCACTGCTGCATGCTTTTTCCAATCTGTTCCATCTGCAGTCCTTCTTATCCCCCCCAGCCAGCCATACTATCTCCCCTTAAATACCTTTTGGTTGGGTGAGGGATTGCACCCTTTCAACGGTGATAATCATTGAGTGGATGTGTCCCTTGAATCACTGCCCCCTCACAAATACAAACCGCTGCTCTAAAGTTCTTCTAATGATAATTATTACTGCTCTTATTAAAATGAATTGCTGCCTTTGTATTCTACGATTCCATAAAATGGGTGCTCTTTTATGACATGATAATAATATAGTTGCTGCTTATATATAAGTAATGCTGTCTTAATATATATATATATATATATATATATATATAATGCTATAATAATTATAGTATTACGTGGTAATAATTATAGCTATAATAATTATTATTAATAGTTATATTTATATTTTATATATATTTTTTAATATCTATAATATATATAATGCTTATAGTATTATGTGGTAATAATTATAGCTATAATAATTATTATTAATATTTATATTTATATTTTATATATTTTTTTTAATATCTATATTGTTATTTATTTTATTTATCTATTTGCATTTGAATGTTTAGTGTTGCAATTTCGGGGGCATGACAGGATACTTCAATCAGTTCGAGCTGTTGAGGGATATATCTGCAGATGCTACTGTGATGATTGCAGTTGATTGGATGAATTGGTGTTCTCGATATGGTTCTGTTGACACTTGGAGATTTGGTGTCTATGTGGAGTTATCAGTCTATGATTGGGAGAGCAGGGTTAGGATGCATACTTCTCGGAATGACACTATTGTTATCAGCTTCTGATTAGGGACTGATTTGTATCACTTCTGGGACATTATGAGGAGGTTTGCTGAGGTTTTCATTTGGCTTTGAAGTTAGTTTATAATGTTGAGATTCAAGAAGTCGGTAATAGGAAGATTTTTCGTTCAACTTTGCTTAACACTTGTCCTCTATTCTTAATCTCACATCGTGTTTCATATTGTTTGTGGAATGTTTCTCATGTCAAATCAATCCTATTGTTAATACTAATTCATTGGTCTCAGTTTTAAGCATTGATTAGTATTTTTTTGTTTCTTGTTCATGTTGTTAGTTAGTTGCATAACATAAAACATTGTGGTGAGATAAGAACTTTGCAAGTTTCATGCTTCTACCTTTGAGATAAAAAAATATAAGTCTAGATTGTTTTTAGCATTTTGTTTACTTGCAAAACCCCTAGAAGATAAACTGCATAGCGTGCATAAGTAACAATCTAGTTTATTCGTTTTAGATTTTAGGAGTAGATTAGATCAGGGGGTTTCCCCTACAAATTTGAAAAGATGATTTTCTCATGTATTGTTCCAGTTTGAGCTATCGTGAGAAGGACAAATTAAAATGCTAACATGATATTGATGGAATCTTTAGGGTATATTTTAATCTTTAGAAATTGATGAAAACCCTACCAACAATGAACACACATGAACTTGGAAACAAATTGATCAACACAAAGTTAATCACACAAATTGTTTGCCCTAGACATCCCAGTATGGGGAAAACTAACAAAGCAATTTGGCCATATGCCTTCTTTGAGCTTAAAATTGTTTAATACCCTACACATCCCATTATGGGGAAAACTAACAAAGCAATTTGGCCATATGCCTTCTTTGAGCTTAAAATTGTTTATTATTGTCACGCCCTTCTCGCTGATGATCTCTCGAGGACAGATTTGGCCTATCACACGCACTGTGAGGGTCGATTGTTTGGATAGAGGGTCACTGAGCTTGGCTCACCACAATGGCAGTTTGATCGCTTGTTCTTCGCTCTGCTCGACGAGACTTTGCATCACATTTTAGCCTCATGTGCAAGGTGGGACCACCGCTATTTTAAAGCAGATGGCTTTGAATGCATCCTAATCACTTCAGAGTTTGTCAAGATCGAATTGTAATCGTGAAACTGACAAGGATCTGGAGAAATATTGATTATTTGTTCATATTGATTAAACATTAATTATTTAATTGATATTATAAAGTTATAATTTTAAATTATAACTTAAGTGATTGCCTTGAGGGGTGCGCCCATCATCAGAAGGGGCCAGTTTCACATTTGATTTAAATTAAAATATTCAGCTGAGAACTATGGAGAATTAAAAAGATTAAAATGTGAATATTTTAATGAAACCCTATTCTTAAGGAAATCGCACTTTTCAGCCTTAAGAGGGTTTTGCATTGGGAATTGTGCCATTATGTGATTATTGATTTTGAGAGACTGATCAAATTGATCTGAGCCTGAGACTTTAGGGTTTCGTGTTCAACTTCCTTGGGGAACGAGCCATCTCCAGCGGAAAGCAATTCAGAGAGTGTGCAATATCACTTGATCTATTGCCTACAGAGGTTTTCTTATTCAGAGAAAACTACAGAGCTTCAGAGATTGTCCATTGTCAGAGTTTCTTCAGTGTTCTGTATTCAGAGTTCATCTATCAACTGGGGCGCATCATATTCAAAGACATAGATATTGATTTGAAGAGGTCGTACCAATATTTATTGCTGCTGTACTTCACCAGGCCGTACTTCTGTCAGGCCGTACCTCTCTTCAAAACACGTGTTTCTTTCTTCTGGGAGAAACGCCTATCATACTGGTTTCTAACTTCCTTCGTTGGAGGCGCCAACTAGCTGGGAGTCTTCAAAGATCATCATTCTGAGGGAGAAGAGCATCCATTGATTCAGCCGTACATTTCTGTACTCCTGTTGCAGCAATTTCCAGGTTCTTTTCATATTAAAAATTCATTGTTTTGCTCATTGCATGTATCTGGGTATTTGTGTAATCAGTTGAGAAAGTCAAATAAAGATACTGGCATCATTATTCATCCAATTCCAAAGCTATTTTATTTTTATTGAATTTATTTCAATTTATTGTCAAAATCGTACTTTTCAAGTATTGCATCAAAAACACAAAAATTTGCAAAAAACCCTAAAACATCAGAAAACCTTCAAAAAACAATCAGAGACAGAAAAAGGGGAAACTGGGGTTTCTACAGTGGTATCAGAGCTAAATCCTGCCATCCTTAGGGTTTAGCCATCACATGCAGCCAGAGGAATTTGACACATACAGGTATTATACACGCTGCCTTGATTGAAAGGTAACGCTAGCTTAGCGTAATACTGCAGTCCATGGTCACGTGAATGATTGTATCGCAGATTGATATTCCAGGACAGAGATCCCACGTAATAACAGGATCGTGATGATACCGAGGTCTTTACCGCACTCCTCGTGATATACGCAGTCGCAGGCGTCGACCCAGGTATTGCAGCGCCTGATGCTGGCTCTACAGAGATTAGGGACTCCGAGGAGACCGTCACCACATCGTGACGATGACAGGAGTGAGGCAGGGTCACGGAGAGCACCTAGGACGGTGTCACGGACAGCCGATAGGCCTACCAGGCCTACCTTCACGAGACAGGAGCCCGATGAGGCTTTACCAGGTGATGAGCACGAGGATTTGTTTGCTGATAACCTTATGGCAGCGAACGAGGAGTGGGAGTTGATACCTCCTGCAGTCAGAGAACGGATCTCTTTTGACCGTTTTGTTACACAGAGGCGAGAACATAACAGGGCTCGACAGGATTGGAGACCCCGGCAGCAGAATAATGACCTCAAACATGCAACTAACAGGCTTAATTTGGTGATGTTTGATGGTAGTGGGAAGATGACTGCCCAAGCTTGGATTAGCAAGCTTGACACATTCCTCACTTTGCGTCCGATGGCTGAGCGAGACGCTATTAGATATGCTACACTGCACCTCGAGGGAGTAGCATACGACTGGTGGCACCACGGCATGGTCACCTTACAGCACGACAGGATTACTACCTACCAGGAGTTCGTGGATAGATTGGTAGAGAGGTTTGACCGGAAGGATCCGGAAACCTACTTCCGAGACTTAGCACAGTTGAGGCAGAGTGGCAGTCTCGAGACCTATATCAGTGACTTTCAGAGACTATCCGTTATGGTCCCGAGTATATCAGAGAGGCGGTTGGTAGTTCTTTTCATGGAGGGTTTGACCGAGCCACTGAGAGGCTGGATCAAAGCCTTTGATCCTCCGTCACTACAGGAGGCGATGAAGAAAGCACGTAACATGGAGTTCGCAGCCCCGACAAATAAATTTAACTCCAGAGGTTCTTCATCGTTCCGAGACAATAAGGGCTTTAATAAAAACAAGGAAAAATCTGATTATAACAAAGACAAATCAGATTATAAAAACGATTCTAAAGGAAAATCAGCGTTCCCACCTTTAGATCGTGAGGCCCTGAATGACCTTCGCAGGAAGAAGCTTTGCTTCTACTGCAAGGGACCGTATGATGCCAGTCACGATTGTCCTCTAAGACCTAAGGGCAAGGCAAATCGTGTTATGTGGGCATATTATGAGGACTCAGAATCAGAAAATTCTGATCAGCCAGAGCATACAGATGATTCAGAGTCAGAGGCTCCAGAGCCGAGAGCAGAGATTGAGCCCGAGCTTCAGGTACAGGAGGACCGTTTGTCTAGCATCCAGCAGGAGGGTTCTTTCAGGCTCCGAGGTGTATTAGCAGGTCAGAGGGTCATTACCCTATTGGATACAGGAGCTACACATAATTTTATAGATGCTAGATTCGTTGAGAAACGAGGACTTATCACTGAGGACTTCGAGGGCATCCGAGTCAAAGTGGCAGATGGGTACACTTTGAGATGTGAGCGCATGATTAGAGATCTCCCCTTACGCCTGAACAATTATGAGTTCAAGGCAGATTATTATGTTGTTAATATGGGAGACATTGACTTGGTATTGGGAATGAAGTGGTTACACTCATTGGAGGAGGTAACACTTCGTCTCAAGGATATGGAGATTCGTTTTGAGGTCGACGGGAAGACACACATCCTTAAGGCAATACGGGACAGCGACCTTAAAACAATTTCCTTTCGCCGAATGGAGCGGCTTATGCGTCACGACATGGTAGAGTGGGCTGCAGAGTGTCATCTAGCACCTTTACATGAGGGACAGCAAAAGACAGAGTATCATCCGGACATCCAGCAGTTGAGAGTCAAGCATGACAAGGTGTTCAGTGATATTCCGCCAGGTAGACCGCCAGACAGAGGGATAGAGCACATTATTGAGCTCGAGGAGGGTGCAAAACCCGTCATGATAACTCCTTACAGGCATCCGAAAAGATTGAAGGATGAGATTGAGAAGACCATAAAGGAGTTACTGGCTATGGGTCACATTAGACCTAGCAAGTCGCCGTTCGCTTCTTCTGTTGTGTTGGTGAAGAAGAAGGATGGAACGTTGCGCATGTGCATTGATTACAGGGTCCCGAATAAGAGGACAATTAAAAACAGATACCCGATACCGAGGATAGATGAGTTGATTGATGAGCTTCATGGGGCATGTTATTTTACGAAGATTGATTTACGGCCGGGTTATCATCAGATTAGAGTCCGTGAGCAGGACATAGAGAAGACACAGCCGATGTCATTGTGGGCATTGTGCCCGTAGGTGATGCCATTTGGGTCACTAACGCATTCAGCCACTTTTCTACCAATGGCGAACGTATTTTCCATTCACACTGAGGAGGTTTGTGTTGGTCTTCTTCGATGACATCTTGATCTACAGTCGGACTTGGCAAGAGCACTTGGCTCATTTGGAGACAGTGTTGAGCATATTGGAGAGGGAGTCCTTGTACGCCAAGGAATCCAAGTGTGACTTGGGAATGACCGAATTGTTGTATCTTGGTCATATTATCAGTGCTGATGGAGTGCGCATGGATCCTGAAAAGATCCGCGCCATTGTTGCTTGGCCCACACCGGCAAACCTGACGCAGTTGAGAGGGTTTCTCGGTTTGTGTGGATTCTACCGTAGGTTCGTGAATGGCTATTCACGACATGCAGCCCCGATGACAGACTTGATGAAAAAGGGGGCGCTTGTTTGGACTTCTGAGGCACAGGAGTGTTTTGTGAAGTTCAAGAGTTGATGACCACTTGCCCTCGCTTGGCACTACCCGACTTTACGGCCGCTGAGCTCAGCGGTGATGCATCGTGAGGGTGATTGGTGCGTGCTGGTGCAGACAAGCACCATCGCTTATGAGCCGCAAGCTCAGAGGACCCGAGAGATTGTACAGCATATATGATAAGGAGATGCTCGCGATTATGCATGCTTTAGCAAAATTTAGACAATACCTTGTTGGCAGCAAATTTTGCATTAAGACTGATCATAACAGTCTGAGACACTTCTTGGGGCAGCGAGATCTCAATGACAGACAACAGAAGTGGGTCAGTAAGTTGCAGGCTTATGAATTTGATATTTCATATACTAAAGACAATTTAACGAAGTGGCATGCACTCTCACGCAGACCGCATTTCTGAGCACTATGGTTCGTATTTCTAGGATTGAGCATATGATAGTGGCAGAGTATACAAGGACAAATTGCCCGCATTAAGCTGAGGGGATCAGTTGACACCAGGTACACACTTGTCAATGACTTGATCATTTACAAGCATAGGATATTTCTGATTCCCGGTTCAGAGGTGAAGAACATGGTTATGCGAGCCTTTCACGACATCCCTACAGCAGGACATCCCGGTTACTTCAAGACTTACAGGCAGATACGGGAGAGGTTCACGTGGAAAGGTCTCAAGAGAGATGTTCTTCAGTATGTGCGTGAGTGCCCTGTTTGTCAGCAGAACA
>VDFB02206790.1:0-21459 GCA_007258455.2 Sequoia sempervirens | reverse complement strand
CCAGTTACCAGAGTTACGAGTCTCGGATAGCCTCGCAAGATAGCTCATCAGATAGGCAGACTAATTCTGAAGAGATTGACTATATTCATGAGCATTTATCACAAAATTTAGGCCTTCAAATAGAAGGGTGCCCCTGGGCTACATGGGCGCAATTTTGCTTTTCCTTGAGAAATCTTCAAAAATTGACCATTGAAATCATCATTTTGGTCACTGAAATGACCATTTAAAAGTATAAGTGACTTCGTGAAATGCTCCTCCACCATGAAATGCCTCGTTCTGAGTCTCTAATTCAGGTTCTAATCAATAGACACTGCCTTTGATTGACACAACATTGACAAAACTCCATGTTTGATATTGCCCAAAACCGATTTTTACATCATTTTAGCAAGGTTTAGACTATTTTAAGCAAAATGCCTGATGAAGCAAAAATTTGGTTTGGGTACAACAGTTCGACATGTAGAGGGAATTTGGGGACAGGCACTAACGAGAACATTGTCTATGAATGCTATCCACAATTGCAATACAGGAATTACAAGAACTACAAAAGGGTGAACGACGCCTTCATTATGTACATTATTAGATCCTTGTCAAATGAATTCGGAAACAAGATGTCTTTCTTCGCCAAGGCAATGGTGAAGAACTTTGGGTATTGGTTTATCCAATTTCCTAAGTTCACTTACTTCAGAATTGAGGGTTTTTCTGGGGCCTCGTATAGGTTGCCAAGGCACCCTACAAATAAGATGGTCATGCTAGAGCTCACACGGCAGTTGCACACTTCCAATCAATTGTTGCAGTTGCAGAACAGAGCTGGGGTAACCTACCCCATGACCCTAGGAAGAGGAATGTATGCATGTCCAACAGCAATATCTGTTGAAAGCTCTGATAAGGAAATCCAAGAATATGGACTCCACACCATAAGGGGAAATGTGGACCCATGGGTTAAGTTGAAGAAATAGGTTGGAAGACAACATGCACATAAATTACATGTGGAAGACTGTTGGGCCAACTACAAGAATGACCATGAGGTCAAAAAAGATTATACATGAGGGTGTCCTTGGAGTTCGAAAGAACTCTAGATATATATATCGTTCTTGACCAAGTGGAGGAAGATGATAATAGGTTGGATGAGGGGATCTATCGTAAAGTAGCTAAGCTTCAACTCTAATTGATTGATTGGACCGAGGAAGAGGACACGATATTGATACGGTCACTTGTCCTATATTACAAAGAACTAAGAAGTGGCTTGATGATCAGATTGCTTGATTGGAGCAACAAAGAGTAGAGCTCACTTATGGAAAATGGGAACAAGAGAGGGCTCAAGGAAGTGATGATGGGGGGAAAACTGAGGATGAGGCTCCACAAGGAGCCGCTCCCAAGGCGAGCTCATCAAGCAAAAGTGCCATGTCTCCTACGGCAACTAGATCTCGAAAGAGAAAGGACGTATCGGAAAGGCAGCCAACGAAGAAACCTCGAGTCTATGAAAGGAAAGTTGTGGAAGGACGAAGGCCTATCCCCAAGAAGGCCAAGAAAGAAGGAACTTTCATAATGGAGACTATTAAAGAAGAGCCATCTCCTCCCGAAGAGAATGTACAAACACAATCACCCACTCATCCATCCTCACCACCACCATCCACTACACCACTCCCATCAACTTCCGCTCCACTCCTACCACATATATCTTCTCCGCCTGCCATGGACATTTATGTCCACCACTCCGACCACCTCCGTGGTTGTGGTTGAATCTTCTTCGTCAGCTTCACCGTCTCTATCTTCCTCCTCGCTTCCGCCTCCCCAACCTACCTTCTCCACATTACCACCTACTCTCCCTCCCATCCTACCTTTGTCGACTACTCTATCGGAATCCTTTGTGGCTTATTAGCAAACAATGCCTAAGGGACTGTCTGACACTCTATTATCCCAAGATGGTAAGCTCCTTATGGCTCAGCTTATCGCTGCCCTTCCTACTCCTCCTCTCTTGGAACCACCCAAAATGGAGAATGTAGAGAAAATCTGGGAGGAAATACAACAAAAGGAAAAGGAGAAGCTCGAGGATGTAGCTGATATTGGTGATGACTTTATTGGGTCTAAGCCTGGGGACCGCATAGAGGAACCAAATAGGGGCATTAAGATTGTTGAGCCTGATAAAGAAGCCTCCGACAATGATGACGACAAAGAATAGACTCTGAAGGAAGATAAGGTGAACGAGGCTTTTGAAGAGTAGTTGCATGAAGAGATTCCCGAGGATGATAGGTGTCAAGAGGAGGAAATGCTTCAAGAAGAAGAAGAAAAAGAGGAAGAAGAAGAAAAAGAGAAAGAAGAAGAAACGGAAAAGGAAGCAGATATTAATTCTCCTCTATATGAAAAAGAGATAAGAGAAGAGCACGTTGAGGAAGAAAGAACAACTGAAGATACTCCACCAGATAAGACAGAAATGCAATAGCAGGAGGACAAACAAAAGGGGCTGCAAGAATGTGAGGTTGTTGCTTCATCATCAGCAAAGCAAACATTCGTCCCCTCTTGGCTAGAGCACCAGATGAAGGATAAGGCTTCGGTAGTGCACGATCCAAGGGCTCACTTCGAAGCCATAATGGCTAGGGCGGGCCAGCGGCCCAAGGAAAGGAAGAAAGCAAAGGTGTAGTCACACATCACAACGGATGCATCAAGTTCTCACACAATGCATGTTGCTACCCCAACAATAGACAAAGATGCTGCCACTATTTTAACTTCTGAATATCAAGTGACATACATTAACATCGGACCAGCCAGTTGAACGCAAAAGATTGACGAATTTCAAGGATCGGTGTCAACTATTTTGAGTCAGATGGATAAGGACCAGGCAACCAAGACACTCCTAGTTACTTCCGGTGAGGAAATTCTATCAAAAACTCCTACTCCCGCAATTTTGTCCAAAGAAGAGGTTAGCAAGGTGGAGCGAATAAGTAACTGGACAAAGACACCCTCTAACTGGATTAATCGCGTTGTTGCCGCAGGAGATAGGGCTGTGGACGTAGGTGTAGAGATGCATAATCACTTTCTAGTTTTGAAAACAGAAGTTGACAAGGAGATTGAAGAGTGTATGGCTTTTCCAAAATACCATGACCTCACTTGTTTGAAGTTGTAGGTTATCAGAACCTTGTCTACAGAAATTTTGGAGCAGGAACAAATTTTGGCTAAGGATGAATTTAAGGAGCCCGAGGTGTGGGCATTTGCCATTGAATTTCGCAAGGAAGTTCTTGCGAAGGTGCTGCCCGAATTACAGATAATTGTTGAAAGAATCAATGACATTGTCAGCTTGTGATTCATTTTTGGGACTTTTGGCTAGAGCACCGATGTCTATAGAAAATTTAGATGCTGGAGCTGTCAAGCAAGCATGGAGAACAAGGATACGGAGAGGAACTGCCGACAGTTCAGATGGAGAATTTTTGGATTTTGGTGCAAGAGCATTCACGAAATCCGAACAATCGATCTAGTAGAGACAAACGTGTGTAGACCTGCATAAAGAGCTGATGGAAGATTACAAGTTGATCACATTCAAGATCAATAGAGCTCAGCTACCTTCCCATCAGCAACTTTCTAAGGCCTTGGTTAATTTTGTCAAATATGTTGTAAACGAGAAAGAAGCTGGAAATATTTTAATAGAAGATAAATATCTATAATTTCCAGCTAGAGGACAAAGTTAGTTACCTCAAAGTGCGTGCACTTAGTATGGGGGGATTTTGTAGAATATTTCTTAATAAAAAATATGTAGGGATATTTCACATTCAAGATCAGCAAAGCTCAGCTGCCTTCCCATCAGCAACTTTCCAAGGCCTTGGTTAATTTTGTCAAATATGTTGTAAAAGAGAAAGAAGCTGGAAATATTTTAATAGAAGATAAATATTTGTAATTTGCAGCTAGAGGACAAAGTTAGTTACCTCAAAGGTGTGCACCCAATATGGGGGGATTCTGTAGAATATTTCTTAATAAAAAATATGTAGGGATATTTTACATTTTCCTGGGTTCACATGTGACACCATTTTATATTGGGATTAATTATAAATCCATTTATTGTAACCTAACCCTAAAGGAACATTAAATCTAAGCCATTGAACTGGATTTAATCCTGGCTATTGATTTGCAATGTAAAATATATAAAACGGCAGCCTCTCTCATTTGCAAGAGGTTGAGGAGAATTGTTGTAATAGACATTCTAGAGAAATACAAAAGAAGGCATTAAAGTGTTAGTGAATTCTTTGTGTTCTTTGAATATATGCATGATTCCATCTTCCAATTTTATTTCAGCACTGTTAGTTTATGTCCAGTTTCAATAATGGAAAAGTGTTAAGATATCTTGATGAATTTCCTGCTCATACCTTTTGTAATTTGCTAACTGTAAGTTACTTTGTAAGGTTAGTCTGAGCTAATTTCATGCACTCAAGTTCAACTGTGTATGTTTATACATTTATGTGTGAATGTTACAGTCTGAAAATCTGAAGGTTACCTTTGAAGATTGCACTTGTTCTGCAGTGTTGTAGGTCACACTTGGTAAAGCAGAGCTAGGTTTTGGGAGTTTGTCTATCTGAAACATCAGCCATTGTTGCAGCTATCCTTAGGTTCTCAAATTTAAGATCTCTTCAACCTTTAATCTTTTGCTATTTCTTTATAAATCTGTGTTAGAATAGGATTAAAGCATCACCCAAACTGCCACATTTGATGATTAAAGATTGTTTTCAGACTGTTGTTCCGAGGTTACAGCAAGGGTTTTAACCAGTCCTCAGACTTCTTGAAACCTCATTCCAATCTCGTAGGCTTCTAGTCTTTGTCACCATAAATGCCCCTTGCGATTACCAGCAAAACACATCACTAACTGAGCTCTTTTTGCATTGTCAAGTCCTGACATTCAAAACCTTGGGGTCATTTTCTGAAGAGAGTTACCTTTCAACAGAGATAGAACACTTGTGTTTTATCTGTGTTGTGCAACACTAAAACACTCATTGACAGAGAACAAGAGTCTTTTCACTACATGCCGATTGGATTGGCACGCACGGGGAGTATTTAACTTGCTTTGATAAAGAAACATTATGATTATCGGACAAGCTGCCACTTGAAACATTAATAGCTTTGATATGCACTTCATGTTAATGATATTGCAGCTTCAGGTTCGTCCTTCCAGCCACGAGTGAAGACATAAATAAATGTAGCCTATTGGCTATTTATTTATATGTGACATTTAATGAGAATGGGCGCATCTCTTGGCAACAATATAATTTTCTCTTGGGCCGACTTTCCTTATAAATTATATTTATTACTTGTAATTATATTCTGTGCTTGGCCGACTTGCATCATAAAAGGAGGTGTCTCTTGGATTTGTATATATAGGAGTTCTATTTCTCATTTGAAGATCATCAAGCAAGTTCGATATTATATTCTTCTATTAAGAGTGTGAATTCCTTATAGAGCAGATTGCGAATTCAGTCAAGGGCAGAGATAGTTATTAAAGAAGTGCAGATTGTTATCTGCCATTGCATCTTGTTATGTGCTGAAGATTGGCCTCATTGTAAAGAGAATTGTTGCTCTATTTATATATATAAGAGAGATCTTTGTTGCTGGGTTTTTTCTCCCTCAAGAGGAGGGTTTTCCCAGGGTATCTGCTGTGTTATTGTGCCTGATTTTGATTTAATTTTCTGTGCAAATAATCTGTTCATTAAAATTTACATGGTATCAGAGCGGGTTTGAGAGGATCGTGATCAGATTATTTCTAATCAGCAATACCCTAGTTGTTCATCTATCTACTTTAGTCAAGATGGTGAACGGTTTGAAGATCGAGGATAGACTCGAGGGTGCATCCAACTTCACATCATGGAGGTTTAGGATCATGCTTACCTTACGTGAAAATGACTTGGGTGAGTTTGTTGAGTCCAGTGTTCTTGAACCTGAGGAGGAGGAAGCGAAGTTACAATGGGTGAAGAAAGATGTTAAAGCAATGAAGATATTGGTTGATTCTGTCAAGGATCATATTGTGCCTATCGCCCTGTTGAAGCATTGTTGCAGATATGTTCAAAACATTGAAGAGATGTACTAAATCAAACAATACCACGGCACTAATCAAGCAACAACTTCATCATGGAAGGATGGCTGAAGGTGAATCAGCTGATTGCATTACTTCTATGGAGGATTTCTGCGGATTGAGAGGATCGCCTTCTAATAATAGGGCATATGGTTGATGACAAAGACTCTGACTATGCTTTGCTCCTCAATGGTCTACCTTATTCCGTGGGAATCTTACATCTGCGGAATCAGCAAGGTCAAAACTGCCTAAGTTTGATCGCCTAAGATCAGATTGCATTCAAGAGGAATCAAGGTTGGTGGCAAGAGGCATTGGTCAAAGTTCAAAGAATGAAGACATTCATGTTCTCGCCTCCCATGCTTCAAAGAAGAAAGGAAAAGATGGAAGGAAAGGATTCTTCAAGAGGAATCGGGACAAGGGAAATGATGATGCACCTCCATTTAAGAAGAAGAGGGATATGTCCAAGATTCAATGTTTTAGGTGTGACAAGTTTGGGCACTTTGCCAAGTATTGTCCAACTAGACCTAAGCAACAAGTCACCGTTGCGAATGTTGATGATGCCTCTACTCAAAAGGATTCAAGAGAATATTTGTTCTATTCGGCATTATCAAGCAATGTACCTTCCGACACCAACACTTGGATAATCGACAGTGGTGCTTCACGACACATCACCGGCTTTAAGGAGCATTTATCAAGTTTGGTGGAAAAGGAGTCTTCTGAACAAGTCATCATTGGAGATGATGCTAGCTACTCCGTGAAAGGAATTGGGACCTCTATACTTCATTTGCATTCCGACATCTCACTTCAGTTGGGTAATGTTCTTTATGTTCCCGGAATCAAGCGTAATCTTATTTCTATTTCAGCCTTGGAAGATAAAGGATATCAAGTTGCCTTCTCCAAAGGCAAAGTTCTAGTGTGGATGGAGAACTCTAGCTTCAAGGATGCTCAAATTATTGGAGTTAGACATGAAACCTTTACAAGGTCTGCACACGTTCTTTACATGCTTTGGTTCATGACTCTTCAAGTCTTTGCGATCATTGGCATCGGAGATTGGCTCACCTACACTTTCGAGCCTTACCTATCATGGAGAAGATGGTGACAGACCTTCCTAAGTTCAACCAGGAGCACGAAGGTACTTGCAAGTATTGTGCATTGGGTAAGAATATAAAAGCCCTTTTCATAGTAGAGAAAAAATAGATCTAAGTGTATTTAGGACCTTATTCATACCCCGGGATTTGTGTGTGACCTATGTCCGCTCCTTCTTCTCAAGTGGTTTTTGTATTATGTTCTTTTGATGATCAACTCTAGGAGACATGGATTTATTTTTGAAATCTAAAAGAGTCGAGGAAGTGTTGGATAGATTTAAAGAGTTTAAAACCTTGGTAGAAAATATTTCTAGTATTGAATTAAGGTCCACCAGTCGACAATGGTGGAGAATACACCTCGTGAGTTCGAATTTTTTGTATTGATCTGTGAGGGGATTAAGAGGTTTGTGTTCCCTCTAATCCTCAACAAAACAGTGTTGAAAGAAAGAGCGAGAACAATTGTGGAGTATGATCATGAAGTCAAGATTTGCAAACCTTCCACAGGCCCGAGAAGCCTCGGAACAGGCGTATGTTCAAAAGCGAAGTCCGCCAGCTAAGATCTTGGAGAACAGGAGGGAAGAAGCCTAAAGTCAGTCATTTGAGGATCTTTGGATGTCCTGTCTATATTCATGTTCCCAAGGAAAAGAGAACCAAGTTGGAGCCTTCTGGCAAGAAGGGAATATTTGTGGGCTACAGTGAGACATCAAAAGCCTATAGAATTTACATTCGAATTGAGAGAAGATGATGTCGAGATCGATGAGGATGTCACATTAGGAAGATGTTGCATTCGGGGGAGATCCGGGGATTCATATGGAGATTGATAATGAAAGGAGTCTCTCAAGGAACATGGAAGTTGACAATACTCCTGAGATTCAGAGGGAGACTTCAGAACCAATAGAAGATATTGATCCTGTTGAACCCTTGGAACCTACTGATGGGCCTACTGACATTGTTATTGGGAGAAAGAGACCTCTATGGGCTAAGCGTACTATGCAAGATGCTGAAAATTTTGCAGCTCCTAGAGGCACATTCGAAAAGCAAAAGGCCATAGGTTCTTGGAGTGATGTTGCCTTGATGAGTCAGATTATAGAATCTGAGCCTTCCTGTGTTGAGGAAGCATCTAGTCTTCAAGTCTGGAGATATGCTATGACAAAGGAGTATCAGTCAATTCTTAAAAATGATGTTTGGGATATCGTTCCTAGACCCGAGGGCAAGTCTGTGGTATCTTCTAAATGGCTATTCAAGATTAAGCATGCTGCAGATGGAAGCATTGAGAAGTACAAAGCAAGATTTGTGGCTCGTGGGTTCTCTCAGAAAGAGGGAGTTGATTATGAAGAAACATTTGCTCACATTTTCGCTATATACAATGAGAACCATCATTACTATTCTTTGCATCTAGGATGGAAGATTCACGAGATGGGCGTGAAACCCGACTGCTCAATGGAGTGATTTGAGGAAGAAGTTTATATAGAGCTACGATGGATTTGAGGTTCATGAAGGAGTCACATATTTTCTGGCCGAAGAGCCTTGTATGGTCTTAAAGTAGGCTCCTCGTGCATGGTACAAAAGGGATTGATAAATTTTGTCAAGTTTGGGCTTCTTGAAGAATGATGCTGATTCAAATCTCTACTTCAAGGTAATCAATGGTGATACATTAATTTTGGTTTTATATGTTGACGATCTGATCCTTACTGGAGAAGATCACCTGATTCTTGAGTGTAAGAAGGAGTTGACTTCGGAATTTGAGATGGACCTTGGGCTCATGCATTACTTCCTTGGATTAGAAGTCTGGCAAAAACCAGATGAGATGATTCTAAGTCAAGGAAAGTACACCATTGATATACTTAAGAGATTTGGCATGATGGATTGCAAATTCATGTCTACACCTATGGAGACCAATCTACATAAATTGAAGGAGGCTGCAGCTAGTTCAGATTTGGTGGATCCTACATTTATGCGGACAGTGATTGGATCATGATGGTATCTAGTTAACACTAGACTGATGTTGCTATACGGTGAGTGCACTTAGCCCGATTTATGTGTGATAGAAGGCAATTTTATCTTGTTGCAGCTAAATATCACGAGATACTTGTGTGGTGCAGTTGGTTGTGGGTTGAGGGTATATTTCAAATCTTGAGACTTGGAGTTACATGGTTTCACTGATTCTGATTGGGCAGGTTGTGTGCAGTTGGAAGAGCACCTAAGTTTGTTGCTTGCTTGATTTGGAGTTGAAGCTGATTTCACACGGTGTGGGAAGCAATCATCGTAGCAACGGAAATTTTTCTTGAAGCGGTATATGCAGCTTGTTTAGCAACTTCGAAGGAACAATGTGTAGCCGTAGCTCACTAGGAATTGTTTGAACAATCAATGGAGCCACCTATCATTCATTGTGATATCGAGTTGTGTGAAGCTTTTGTCAATCTGTGTTTCGCCCAGCAAAACCAAGCATGTTGAGATCAAGTACCACTATATAGAGATATATGAATTTAGGAAAAGTATGCAGTTGAGGTACATCAGCGATGAACAGCGGATATTCTCACCAAGCTTCATGGATAAAGTTTGTGTACTTAGGAGGCAACGGGTATGAGTGGGAGAATCCCGAAAGCCTTGACCAAGTAAGAGTCTCGGTGTCGGTGAACCTTGTTAATGCATTTTTTCTCACGAGGCCGGAGAATTTGAGGTGCAAACCCTTGTTAATGCATTTTCCTCGGAGGAATTTGAGGTACAACCCCTTGTTAATACATTTTCCCTCGAGGAATTTGAGGTGCAAGCCCTTGATAATGCATTTTCTTCTGAGGCGGAGGTGAGGTGAAAGCCCTTGTTTCCACCTCTGAGCTGAGTCATGGTGGATGTCATGTGTGAACTCCATGACATATGTTGTACTTGTGTTTCACCCTCTGAGAAGTCATGGTGAAAGTCATGTTGAGGTGACAACATCACGCAAGTGATGAACACTTGTACTTACCATAGTATGGTTGTAGCCATTATGGTTGATATCGTGTTGAGGCGATATCTAATATCACGTTGAGGTGATATTCTTCTCTTCACATCTGGTTGTAGCCAATGTGATGAGCATCATGTTGAAATGATTTGTGTTGAGCAGCTGGAAGTTCTCTCCCTAGCTGAGAGGGAGTGTTAATGATATTGCAGCTTCAGGTTCGTCCTTCCAGCCACGAGTGAAGACATAAATAAATGTAGCCTATTGGCTATTTATTTATATGTGACATTTAATGAGAATGGGCGCATCTCTTGGCAACAATATAATTTTCTCTTGGGCCGACTTTCCTTATAAATTATATTTATTACTTGTAATTATATTTGGCCGACTTGCATCATAAAAGGAGG
Source organism: Sequoia sempervirens (assembly GCA_007258455.2). Taxonomy (NCBI): domain Eukaryota; kingdom Viridiplantae; phylum Streptophyta; class Pinopsida; order Cupressales; family Cupressaceae; genus Sequoia; species Sequoia sempervirens. The sequence goes on along the minus strand of VDFB02206790.1, from coordinate 10,983 downwards.
TGTCTCTTGGATTTGTATATATAGGAGTTCTATTTCTCATTTGAAGATCATCAAGCAAGTTCGATATTATATTCTTCTATTAAGAGTGCGAATTCCTTATAGAGCAGATTGCGAATTCAGTCAAGGGCAGAGATAGTTATTAAAGAAGTGCAGATTGTTATCTGCCATTGCATCTTGTTATGTGCTGAAGATTGGCCTTGTGATTGGCCTCATTGTAAAGAGAATTGTTGCTCTATTTATATATATAAGAGAGATCTTTGTTGCTGGGTTTTTCTCCCTCAAGAGGAGGGTTTTCCCAGGGTATCTGCTGTGTTATTGTGTCTGATTTTGAGTTAATTTTCTGTGCATATAATCTGATTATAAAAATTTACACTTCAGTACCTACTTCAAAAAAATGTTAGTTTTAAAATTCATTATAACATATGACTTGCTTGACATAGGCCCCATCAAAGGGACTTTAGGCCCCAACCACATGTATTCATGAATCTCTTTAAGGACTTAAGTGTGGCATTCACTATTTATAATAGCAGCTGCACTTTGAAATGTAAGTAGTGACTTGTGATCATACAAAATAAGCTCTTCAACCTGATCACACCCCTTATTTGCCAACCAATCTGCCAGTTTTTTACCTTCCCTATAACTGTGATTTAACAGATATGCTACAAAACCATCCATTAGCCCCCACACTTGCTGCAATATGTATTTGATTCGCCAATTTTGTGCACACCTATTCTTACAAGCATTGACAATTATTAACAAATCCACCTCAATATATATTGACGATAGTTTGAGAGATCGAGCTAAAGTTAAACCATGAAACAAAGCTTGTGCTTCTGCCAAGTTGTTTGTACCATTTGGTAGATTAATTGATGATGCTCCTAAAATTTTTCCCAAATGACCACATATTACACAGCCAACACCTGATTTACCTATGCTACCTTTTGCAACACCATCAAAATTCAACTTATAATCCCCTGATGGGGGAGGAGACTAAGTAACCTTGCTCCTACCCACTTTCAGATTCAAAGTCTGAAACAAGCTACCTTGGAAAGGTAGAGCTAAGGCTGTCCAACTTTTCATAATAGATGAGTCCCAGTCTGTAAACGCACAAGAACGTATCCTCTTTGACTTTTGCACATATGCATTTGTTACCTCTGCAATTTCTTTCTCTAATTTTATGAGAATTTGACCTATTTGTGTTGATTCTTTCTTAAATATCCTTTTGTTCCTCTCCCACCAAATGTACCATATAACCAATGGCGAGGTAATCCTCCATATGCTAGCGAACAGAAATGCCTTTTGGAGAATTGGCGAACTTGTAAACACATCCCATAATGTGTTTGGCAATGGCGCATACCAATTTAATTTAATTTTTACAAATAACCAACAAATTTGTGCAAATGGACATTGAACAAATAGATGATCAATATCCTCTAAAGTGTCACCGCAAAGAACACACTTAAATTGTTCTGCAATCTTCAACTTTGCTAATCTTTCACTTGTGAGAATTTTCCTTTTTAGGGCTAGCAATGTGAAGCAGCCAGCCTTGGGAAGAATCATGTCATTCCAAACAAAAAGAGTAAGCCCTTTGCTTTTCCATTTGACTCCCCAAACTTATTATGGATTTATATCCTTGTTTAATTGTGTATGCACCTGACTTAGAAGGTGCCCAAATTAGCTTGTTTGGATTATCTGATTTATATATCACCCTCTTTTTCAGAATCTTTATATGCATTTCCTTTTGATCATTGGGAATTTGCCAATTTGTGAAATCTTTCCACTTCATTATGCAAGAGTTATCATTTGGGTAATTTAAATAATCTCTGACTTTTGTACCCCAGGCTGCTGATAGAATTTCTTTTACACTTTGAAGGCCTTGAATAGTGTTTAATGGTGGGTACCCATTCTATTAGTCCATCCAAAATGAAAGCCTGTTCCCCATTATATATTTCCTAGGTAAGATATTGGGAGATGACATCCATGCACGTTACTAAAAAATTCCACATTGTAGAACCTCAAGGCAAATTAGAGATGGTGAATATTCTTGAAGGAGACTCCACATCTAGATATTTACTCTGCATTAACCTACACCATTTTGTTTCAGGCTTTCTGTATAACTACCATACTAACTTTGCGAGTTTGCTCCCAAGGACAAATTTCATGTTGATAAATTTTGCAACCCAGCATCCCCTATGAATTTATCTTTGCAAATGGTTTGTAGAGATATGAGGGGGATCTTTTTCTTCTGATCTATGTTCCCTTTCCATAAGAACTGCCTTATGATTTTCTCTAATTCAGATATGATAGATTTGGGGGCTTGTAAGATTGCAATATAATAGTTTGGAACCACTGATAACACTGACTTTATCATCATTATTGTGCCTGCAAGTGAGATCCATCTGCCTTTCTAGGAGGTTATTTTACTGTGGATAGTATGAAAAACTTTTTCCCAATATATTCTTTTTGTTTCCCCCTATGTATTTGCATGGTAGCTCAGCTAACTGAAAACCCAAATATTGTAGTATTTTGCCTTTTATGGCTGCTTTTGTGTTGAAAATATAAATTTTAGATTTGGAAGCATTTACTTTCTGACTAGAAGTTGATGAATATTTGTCCAGAATACATTTCGCTTGTTTTGCTTCCAACAATGAAGCCTGCCCAAATTCTTTTATGGAGCGGCGAGTGATAGGTGGGTAGAGACGCAAGGGGCAAATTTTGAAAACCCTTGAAGACTCTGACCATGGGGATCCTGATCTGGATGCTCCAATGGTCGATGGTTTCTGCTTCTCTTTGGCGGTGGATGTGGCTGCGCCAATTTTGGTGTCCTTTTCATTGGCTGGGCGGTTTTGAGGAGTTTCTTTGTGTCTGGCCAAGCTTGGCGTAAGAACTTTGACTATGTGTTGTTGGGCATGGGTCTTTGGTCACTAGGGATAGATGCTCTGCCTCGTGGTTCTTGCTCTGCCTTTTCTGTTGGTGTGGACCTCCCTGCTTTGCATTGGCCTGACTTTCTTAGTGTTCCTGTTCTTTTTTGCCCTTACTGGACTCTGAACCCCAAGAGGACTTTGAAACCTTTCAATCTGTTGGGTTTTGTTTTCTTCCCTTCGTTGGGGATTGCCTTGCTGTTTGTGGTTGGAATTGTGCATTGGGTCATGTTGTTTTGAGCTTCTAGGTTTGGCCTTTTGGTTCGTTGGCTGCGGGGGACTGGTGTTTTGCTCCATAGGGCTATGGCTTTGTGTTTGGCAACCTTTTTGCTATCCTTCTATGGGGGATTGTTGGTTGCTTTCTCGATGAGGTTTGTTGGAGTTTTTATGGTTTTGCTCCTGTGTTGGGTGTTGAGCCCTAGGTGGTATTTATTGACTAGGTTTTTGCTAGGGTGTGCTTTGTTTGGGGGAAATCCTACTTCCCCTTTGATTTTCCTGTTGCTCTTGTTCCTTCTTGGAGCTGTTTTGATTCCCTTTTGCATGGTGATGGTTTTATACTTTGTGGGTTTCAAATTCATTCTCTACAATGGATTTTTTGTTGGTGGTGGCTTCTGAAGGATGCTTATGGCCCCTTGTTAATTGTTGTGTTCTCTACCTCCTTTGGGCGTGGTGTTTCAGTTTGGTTGAACCTAGTTGCTACTGATTTCTCTCTGTTGTTGGTGTGGACAACTCTATTGTGGCTATTTGACCTTGTGGTCCCGATTCTTCTCAAGGTGGGTGTTTGTTCATGTATTGTTGGCTAGGCCTCACCAGAAGTTTGTGGTTGGTTTGTGTTCTTTCAAGACCCAGGTGTTCTTGGTGCTGATGGGAGCCTCTATTGCTTTGGTTTTGGTTTTGAATCTGGTGGTTGATTTGGGCATTGGGGGTTCTATACTACCCCAGCAAAAAAAATTGTATGAGGATGCCTTTGTTGCGGAGGTGAAGATGTTGGTTTATTTGTTGATGGTCTCAAAGGAGGTGGTGGATAGTTTGTTTACTCTTTCTAGGGTTGTTTTGATCCTCACCCTCTCGATGGTGTTCTATCTTGGTCTTTGAAGATCCTGAGTTTGGCTGCTCCTTTTGGGGGAGGTGTTGTTCTTTTCGTTTATGTTGGTGTTCGAACCCTCTGTTGGGTTTTGGTGGGTTTGGCTTCTTCGAGGAGAGCTACAGCGGTTCTCTGTCAATCTTGTGGGTGTTGTTGGGTTTTCTACCCTGGCTATTTGTCCGGCTTCCCCTTTTGACGTGGGGTTTTCTCCTATAGAGGTGCAGACTGTTCTTGTCGTCTTGGCTTGGGTTTTTCTTCTTTCTCAGTTTCTCTTATGCTAATAAAGCTAGAATGGTTACTAGGGGTTTTCTACCCTTAGCTCAGAGTTTCTTCTTTCTTCCTATTAAGGTGGAGACTAGTTGGTGTAAATTTCCTGGTCCTACGCCTTTGGACTCTCGGGTTTAGGAAGTTGTTGGCTTCTGCTAGTTTTTTTCCTATCTCAAAAGTGTTGAGTTTTTTGAACTAGTTTCTTGCACCGGTTCTTTGCTTTGGTCAAAAGCATAGTTAGTGTGTTGATCTTTTCAAGCCCACTTTTGGTGAATCTTATTTTCCGGTGACAAATTTTGTGAGCCTCCTCTCTCTGCCTCAATGGCTGCTTTGTAACGGGTACTAGCCCTTCCAGTTTTAATCTAATAAAAAAAAAAAGGCTTCCCAAACAAAATTGTATCATCTACAAATAAGGAATGTGTTATTGCTAAAAAAAAATTTGGGATTGCTATGCCCTTCCAAAACCCGTAAAGATGAGCAGATTTTATGGACCTACTAAGTGCTTCTGCTAATATGATGAACAGAAATGGGGAGAGGGGGTCTCCCTAGCGAACACCTTGGGAAGAGCTAAAAAACCCTTCAAGTGTACCATTAATCAAAATTGAAAATTTTGCTCCTGAAAGACGGGAGTAAATCCATTTACACCATTTTTTATGGAAGCCAAATTTCTTTAAAATTCGCAAAAGAAAAGCCCCAATCTACCCTGTCATAGCCTTCATCATATCAAGCTTAATTATGAATGTTGCCATTTTATTTGAACTTATTGAATGTAAGACTTCATGAGCTACCAAAGCTCCTTTTGTTGTCTCTCTGCCTAGGACAAAGCCACCTTGCTCCTCTAAGATGATTTTAGGAATGAAAGGTTGAGGCCTAAGGTATATTGCCTTCGTGAAAATTGTGTCTATTGTGTTACATAAAGAAATGGGCCTGAAGTCCGAGAATGAAGTTGGATTGCTAACCTTTGGAACGATAGTGAAATATGCTAACAATTTTTGAAAACACACACATAACCAGCACTTAATCAACTCGGTTAGCGTTAGCTCCAAATAGAAAACTGAACTTGGAATGAAAACTACTCAACGTCAAGAATGTGCACTCAAGATCCCACTGAAGGTGCTAACATATGACGGAGTGTTGAAATTTGAAATTAAGAACTGATAGGCGGATAACCAGCCATGAAAAACATTTCCACACTACCACCAAAAAGTGGGGGGAAAAGATTACAATAAAAACAATTCGTCCGCTGCGGCGGGCATCCACAGAGCTGTGGGGATTCACCACTATGAAAGTGGGTACAAAGTGTTACAATCAATTTATCCACACTGGCGGTAAACCATCCAGGGGTAATTTAATGAGAATTTAATCAAGTAGTTGCAGCAATAATAATGGGTTAGATTAGTACTACTAATCAGAACCTTACAATTCAAAATGACTGCAAAACATGAATTACAATGATATAGAAATGAGATAAGGAGATAAGAATGAATTCCAACAATGTTCTTTGCTTTCCAATGACTGAAAAATGATTAAAACTGGAAACTTATAAATCTGATGTAAAATCCTGAGTTCTGGAAATTCATATCAGCAAACTGGAAATCAGAAAAATACTCATAACTCACTCATTTCACCTCCAAATTGATTGAAATAAGTTGCAAATGCTCCCTAGAGGTCAGACACCCAAGATGCAATCCAGAAACAGCCACCAAAGACTCCAGATTATTTAGCACGAATCCCAATGCACCTCTAAATGGTACGGCCTCCTTAGAAGTTCGATTTTGCAAGATAAAATTAAATACTTGGAATTAAATTCCAATTCTTTGAGGAAAGTGGCGCCTTGTATCAACAAATGGATTGCTCAAGTACCCAGAACAGAAATAAAATCACTCCAATAGTTATGAACAAAAATCAGCTTCAGCTGTAGCAAAACCAGGAAACCAAAACTGTGAAAATACTCTAAAATTCATTAATCTTTGATGCTCAATCTGCTAGTCTGATGTTGAGAAGCAGCAATGTAGCCAACTAGGTGTTATATTGCAAACACGAAATTGGATGAAAGGCTAGGAGGTAGACATCCTCGAAGCAATATGTCAATTGTCATTTCGACAGCATAACTTTAGCATAATTTTCATGGATCAAATGCTGGAGCAAAGACCTTCAATAAATAAGAGCTCACAAACTCTTCAAATGCCTGAGAAGCAGACCAAAAGACACAAGAGACCCTTCAATTTCCCAAAACCATTCAACTTCTCAAGGTGGCGTCCCAAAAAGCCTCATAAGAAATTCACTTTATTCAAAAATTCACTTTTATAAAAGTGGCGTCCAATTTCAAGCTGAGGAAATATTTGAATAAAGAATATATAATCTTATAATGAAGGCGTACCCTTCATGGCCCCACTTTTAAAAACAACTTAAGTTATCTCCTTAGGCCAAGGGGGGGTGTCAACAGTGAATTAAAACATAATGCCTTTAATTAAATATTTTTCACCAAATAAAGCTTTCTGAAGACCAAACCAATATAACAACAACTGCTCCAACTGCAAGGGACTGCAACTGCCACAACAAGCATTTACTAAAAATAGTAAATAACATGAAATGCCACAAACTCCAAGCCAAGAAACCCTAATTTCACCTCATTCCAGTCTACGGGTTCCGGAATAGACTGATGAACTACAAGACTAATCACTGATGAGAAGGGGACATTAAAGTCCGCCCTCCTCGAAATTGCTTGTCCTCAAGCAACTGCAAAGATGGATGCAACAAAATCTGTTCACCTTCCCACGTAGCATCTTCAATGGGCAAATTCCTCCATCTAACCAAATATTCTTTGATTGTCCTTCTTCTCAAAGAACGTTCTCTAGTGTCAAGGATCTCTTCTGGAATCAACACTAAATGACCTTCCTCATCCAATGGAGGTAATTCTGATGTAGCCACCACGTTGTGTCCAATTGCCTTCTTGAGGCGAGACACATGAAAAACATTATGTATTTTGCTTTCAGCTGGAAGTTCCAACTCATAAGCAACTTCACCAATCCTTTTGGTGATTTTGAAAGGACCATAAAAGCGTGGCTTCAACTTTGCTGCACCACTCTTCTTGAGAGAAGATTGTCTATATGGCTGAAGCCTCAAATAGACCATGTCCCCAACTTCAAAAGACCTTTTAACACGCTGCTGATCAGCGTATAACTTCTGCTGGTTTTGGGCTTGTTGCAGATTTTCCTTGAGAGATTTCAAGATGTCTTGGCTTTGTTGTAACATATCAAGTGCTTGTGGAGCTCTACTATCACCAAACACTAAATCAACAAAATTAGTAGCCTCATAACCATAAAGAGCCTTCAAAGGAGACATCTTAATTGACATGTGATAAGAAGAGTTGTAACAATACTCTCCTAAATGAAGCCATTTAATCCAAGCTCGCTGCTGTCCTGAAACATAGTTCCTTAGGTAGCCCTCTAACCACTTGTTAACAATTTCTGACTGCCCATCTGTTTGTGGGTGATAACTTGTGCTTGGAGTAAGCGCTGTCCCACTCAATCTGAAGATCTCCTGCCAAAACACACTTAGGAACTTGCTGTCCCTATCACTGACAATTGTTCTAGGCAACCCATGCAAACGGAACACCTCTCTAAAAAACAACTCAGCCACTTGAGCTGCTGTAAATGAAGTGGTAACAGCAAAGAAATGAGCAAATTTCGTTAGTCTATCAACCACAACAAATATACAATCACGTCCTTGCACCTTGGGCAACCCTGTGATAAAGTCCATGGCAATACTTTCCCACTTCTGATTTGGAATGGGTAAAGGCTGAAGTAGACCAGCTAGATAAGAGTGTTCATTTTTATTTCTTTGACAAATAGGACACTCTCTAATGTAATTCAAGACTTCTTCTTTCAACCCTTTCCAAGTGAATCTTTCACGAATCTGCTTATAAGTCTTGAAAATCCCTTGATGACCAGCAAGGGGTACATCATGAAAAGATTGTAGAATCTTCTTTTTAAGCTTAGATTCTTGTACTAAAATGATTCTATCTTTATAGTAAATTATACCATCAACCAACTTATACCTTTCATCGTCGGAAAATGGCCTTCAACAAGTTGGTTTGCAAACTGGTTTTAACAATCAGCGACGAATTAACTCCTTCAATCTCGCGATAACTAACTGCCGAGTATTTGTAAATAGAGGCCTTCTTGAAGAGCATCGGTATCTATTATTTTTCCTTTGACATATTCAATGTCAAAGTCATATCTTGGAGCTTACTTACCCATAACGCCTTTCATTCAAATCCTTTTTGGCATGAAATGTAGGCTAATATGAGTGATCTTAACAACAAATTTACTTCCCACCAAGTATTGATGGAATTTAGACAAAGCATGCATGATGGCAAGCATCTCTTTGTCATAAATAGAGTAAGTTTTTTCTGCCCCTCTCAACTTTCGGCTCTCGAAGACAATAGGGTGTTTGTCTTGCATTAGGACAGCTCCAACACCTTCTCCTGAAGCATCACATTGTAATTCAAAAGGTTTTGAAAAATCCGGAAGTGCCAATACTGGACACGAACTCATGATTTGTTTAAACTTATCAAAAACCTCTTGTGCTTGCTTAGTCCAAAGGAAAGCTCCTTTCTTTGTAAGATCTGTGAGAGGTGCTGCTTGATGTGAATATCCTTTCACAAATCTTCTATAAAATCCACATAACCCTAAAAACCCTCTCAAATGAGAAATATTCTTTGGAGTTGGCCAATCAAGAATGGCCCTTATCTTTTCTGGATCCACTTTCACACCCTTTGAACTGATAATGTGGCCAAGGTATAAAAGTTCTGTTAACCCAAACTCACACTTTGATTCTTTGGCGAACAAACATTCCGCCTCTAAAATGCTAAGCACTTCTTCTAAATGCTTAAGGTGCTCTTCCCATGACTTATTGAATATGAGAATGTCGTCGAAGAAGATGAGCACAAACTTCCTCAACTGCTGTCTAAAAATCTTGTTCATACAAGATTGAAATGTGGCTGGGGCATTTGTCAAACCAAAAGGCATGACAAGAAATTCAAAATGCCCAAAATGGCATCTAAACGCTGTCTTCTCTATATCCTCCTCCCTCATTCTGATTTGGTGATAGCCCGAACGAAGATCAATCTTTGAGAAGAACATTGCCCCATGGAGCTCATCAATAAGCTCATCAATCCTAGGGATAGGATATCTATTCTTGATGGTTTTCTGATTTAATGCGCGGTAGTCAACACACATACGCATTGTACCATCTTTCTTTTTGACCAACACTACTATAGAAGCAAATGGACTCTTGCTTGGTCTAATGAAACCACTTTCCAACAACTCCTTGATGGATTTTTCAATTTCATCTTTCTGCCTCTTTGGATAGCGGTAAGGGGTAGTCATGACAGGTTTTGCTCCCTCTTCTAACTCAATCACATGCTCAGAACCTCTTTCAGGAGGTCTTCCAGGAGGTAAGCTTCCAAAGACTTTACTTTTCTTTGAAAGTAAGGCTTGAATATCAGGATGATATTGCCTTTTTTCCTCAATCGGATCAGCTGGTAAAACCATACATTCAGCAGCCCATTCAACTTGATCATGGCGGATCAGCCTTTCCATTCTTTTCAACGACACAATTCGAGGGCCTCCATTTGACATCCCTCTTAAAACAACCTTCCTTCCATTAGACTGAAATTTCAGCTCCATGGTTTACAAATTCAATGTGATCTCACCAAGAGATCGCAGCCATTGTATGCCCAACACAACATCAGTGTCTCCTATACCCACCACATAAAAATCATCCTTAATTTCATGATTCCCTAATTGCAAAGATAGATTAGAAATTCTCCTTGTGCAAGACATAGTGAAACCATCAGCAACCATTACTTTGAAACCATCAAAATCTTCAGTCTTCAAACCTTTTCTAGCAACTAGCCCTTCATCAATAAAGTTGTGAGTTGCTCCGGTATCAATTAGAGCAACTATCCTTTGTGAATTTACAACTCCATGAACCCTAAAAGATTCATTTTTTTGGAAACTTGATAGTTGTGCGAAAGCACTACCATCTCCCACCTCTTCGGACTTGTCTTCTGGAACTTCTTCACCTTCACTACTTGCTGATTCGTATTGCTGATCAGACGAATTAGATTCTGATCTATAATTAGAATAGCCCTCCATTCGATTTGCTTTGCCTCTTCCATAGCAACGGTGACCCTTAACCCAAGGATCACGACAAGTGTAACAAACTCCATCTTTTCTAAGCTGTTCTTTGAGCTCTTCTGACAACCTTGGTGGAAACTTCTTGGGCAGATTTGAAGAAGGCTTTTTATCTTTCTTATGGCTGAATGGTTTTGAGTGAAACTTAGGCCTTGGGGCTGCTAACTCCATGCTCCTAGCTTTCTTGATAGCTTCATCTAATGTTGGTGGATCAAATGCTTTGACCCAACCCTTCAAAGGCTCCATTAAACCTTCAGCAAAAAGAACCACAAGTCTTCGTTCAGTAATGTTAGGCACCATTACTGACAACCTCTGAAAATCAGCCACATAGCTTTCTAAAGATCCTTGCTGTTTCAACTGTGCCAATTCTCTAAATCTCAATTCTGGATCTTTGGTGTCAAATCTTTCAATCAACTTATTGGTAAACTCTCCATATGTGCGAACAAGGTTATGGCCAAGAGTGACCAAACCGTGAGTCCACCATTCATGAGCTATCCCATCTAAATGC